>JABXWE010007714.1:0-32487 GCA_014611495.1 Limonius californicus
ATTTTATGCTTTGGTTAAGAATTTAGTCAGTAATTTTCGAGAAACTGGAAGTGTTGGAAGGAAAGAAGGGTCTGGTAGGCCAAAGAAGATAGTACCTGCTTTAATTGAAACTGTAAGACAACGAATTGACGAGGCTCCAAAAACACCAATTAGACATTTATGCCAGCAAGTTGATGATTTAAGTTACGGTACATGCCACAGAATATTTAGACAAGCTTTGCATCTGCATCCTTACCGATTTATTTCCGTTCAGGAGCTTTTAGAACAGGATTCTAAAAAAAGAGTTCAGTTTTGTCGTTGGTTTTTGGATAATCTCAATGATGAGCAGTTAAATTTAACCTTTTTTTACCGACGAAGCCTGGTTTTACATTGATGGCTATGTTAATTCACAGAATATGCGGATTTGGAGTAGCGAGAATCCACACGTTACAATTAAAGCTCCCCTTCATCCACAGAAAATAGGAGTCTGGGTTGGAATGAGTCGTCGTAGGTTAGTTGGGCCACTATTTTTCGAAGGCACGCTAACTGCAGCAAGGTACAGGAACGATTATTGCAACCTTTCTTAAATGAACTTCACGGTGATGAGCTACAAGATGGTTTTCTGTAACAGGATGGCGCAACAGCTCATGCAGCTGCAGATACAATTAATTTTTTACGCGAATATTTTGATGACCGAATCATTAGTAGGAATACTGCAACACCCTGGCCCCCTCGCTCTTGTGATATTACTGTTTTGGACTTTTTTCGATGGCCCTATTTGAATAACACCATTTTCAAAACTCCAGTTAATGATTTAAACGAACTGAAACTTAGAACTGAAGAGAACTGTCAAGAAATTACAACTCACCTCAAATATTACAAAATGTTTTCGAAAGTATGAGACGAGGAGTTCAGAAATGTTTAGAAGAAGCAGGCAGACATTTTCAACATTTGTTGTGATCATTACATTAGTTCAGGTGTATTCATTTCTTTTACTGTTGTAAGTTGTTCAATAAAAGATTTCTGCTCCTAAAAATGACGTTTCATTATTATTTAATTCCCGATAACACAACCTAACCTGAAATTGACATTGTAAACATTCCTTTAGTCTAGAAAAGACGTGACTCTTCATTCCACAGCCCGCTGGGATCAGCTTTTTTGGATCTCTTGATACTAAACGTGAAATTAGACAAGCAATAATGCAACTGAATTCCGGCAAATCGCCAGGGCCAGATAACATATCAGCCGAAGTCTTTAAAGCCTGTCCACTAATAATAACAGATATTCTACATCCAATCATATTAGAAGCCTGGAACTCCAAGAAAATTCCAGATAGCTGCAAAGAAGGACTTATAATTAAACTCCCAAAGAAAGGGGACCAAACTGATTGTCAAAACTGGGCGGGAATTACACGACTTAATACCATTAATAAAGTAATGACACAAATCATACTATCGAGAATAAAAGGTTATATAGAGCCTAAGCTAAGAAAGGAATAAGCTGGCTTCAGGCCCCACCGATCCTGTGTCAAACAAGTAAACACCCTACGCTTAATAATAGAGCAATCCCAGGAATGGAGATCACCACTCTACTTGCTTTTCATCAACTTTGAAAGAGCTTTTGATAGCTTAAACCAGGCGTTGATCTGGAAAACCCTTGCTGAAATGGGAGTACCAATAAAGATAATTAATCTAATTAAAGAACTGTATAGCGGTGCTACCTGTCGAGTAACTCACAAAGGAAGAGTCAGTGAACCAATACCCGTTAAGTCCGGAGTAAAACAAGGCTGTATCCTCTCTCCTATTTTATTTAACCTAGTCCTAGAGTCAGTTATGACAAAAACAAACAACACCCAAAGATGTATAGTATGGGACCTGCAACAAAAACTAGAAGACCTAGATTACGCCCGTTGACATCTGTTTACGGTCACATACTTTCAACGACATGAGCAACAAGCTAAAACAGCTGGAAGAAGCAGCCAAAGTGCGATTAAAAATAAACATTGGGAAAACCAAGGAAATGCGCATCAACAACCAATGTAACAGACTTCACTGTCAAAACCAACCAATTGAAGTGGTCGAAAGCCTCACATATCTTGGCTGTATTATAACCAAAGACGGAGGATCATCTGCAGATGTGCAAAGCAGAATCCAGAAAGCAAGAGGATAGTTCGGTATACTTAACAAGATATGGAACTCGTCACAATACTCCGTCAACACTAAACTCCGCCTGTTTGATACAAATGTCAAATCTGTATATGGCTGTGAGACCTGGAAAGTCTCAAAAGAAATTAAACGCCGAATACAAGCAACATAGATCTATGGGCAAGGACAAAAGAAGAAAATGTGGAAACTCGAATCAAACGCCGTAAATGGAAGTGGATAGGTCACACTCTACGAACTCCTATAGGTAGCATTCAGAGAAAGGCGCTAGATTGGAACCCACACGGAAGTAGACCCAGGGGGAGACACAAGATGACTTGGAGACGATCAATAATAAAAGAGGCTAAAAAAATGGCAGTTTTCTGGAGTGAAATAAAAGCCCTAGCCATCAACAGGAACCAGATCGAAACGTTTTGTGGAGGCGCTATGCTCCCACGAGGAGTGAAAGGAACTTATATATATATATATATATATATATATATATATATATATATTAACTATGACAGCTGTGTCACAGTTTTACGGAATTTGTGTATTTTTTTAAATTCTATTTCTTTCTCTCTTTCTTTCTTTATCAATTCCTCTTTTACCTTATGGTGTTGAGGTTGCCATTCAAAAACCAAAATAATAACAGTAATATTGATATGAACGTCTATGAAGTGGATGAGACAGTACACATTATTAAATGGCTTTATAACGGTAGCGCGGTAAGTGCAACTCGAGATTTATTTGCAGTAACGTTCGAAAATGGACCTATCCCATGTACTAATACAATACACCGAATTTGGAGGAACTTTGAGGAACACGGGTGTCTCTTTCCAGCCAACCGTAAAAGAACGTTACACCCAAGAAATGTTAATCACGAAATGCAAGAAGTAAGAATATGTGCTGCTGTGGAAGTAGATCCACACTAGTCTTCCAGAAATATTGCTCAAGATCCTGGTGTCTATCATAATGCTGTATTAAAAGTTTTAAGAAAAAATGGATATCGTTCCTATAAACTATCGAAAACCCAGCAAATTTACCCAAATGACCAAATGAAACGAATGGAATTGTGTGAGAACAATAATGACAACATCGAACAATGACATGAATTTCCCGAGAAAAATTATATTCACCAACGAATGCACGTTTCCAATAAATGGTCGACACAATTCATCAGTCTGTCGTGTCTGGTCGCGAAATAATCCTCACAAGCATTACAGTTATCGCTCTCAATACCTAAATGGTCCAAAATATCTTAATATGCTGCAAAAAGAAATCGTTGCTGCTTTGGGTCACATCCCAGGGATCAGACTGGATGAAATTTGGTTCCAACAAGATGGTTGTCCTGCCCACAATACGTTAACCGTACGGGAATACTTAGCAAATACATTTCCTAATCGTGTAATTGGAACCGTAAACACAATTCCTTGGCCGCCTAGATCTCCGGTCTTGTCACTTCAAGATTTTTTCGTGCGGCTTTACACTAAGTCGAAAATTTATGGATTTGAAGAACACAGAGTTACCATACTTGACGAACTGCCAATTAAAATTCAGGATGCATTGGCAATTATTACCCTACAAATGCTTGCTAATCTAAGAACCGGATTTTACAATCGCCTTGGGCTACTGTTTGATAGAGGAGGGCAATTTATTCGAATATTTATTGTAAATAATATTTTGCTTCAGTTAAGTTCTTGGAAGTGCTAATATTGATTATTTAGTTGACGTTAACTTAAAAATGTTGTTTCCTTAGTCGATTAATAATTTATTTTATTTTAAACGCGTATACCAAGACTTAATATGCAATGTTTTCGTTACTTCATTATTAATTTTTGGAAAGCTATTGTAGTAGGTATTCCTAATGCAAAATGAAAAATACTTTCATGCTTGCATGCCGTTAAATTAAATTATATCCACGATAAATCTGATTTTAATTCTGGTGTCTTGGATATGTTAAATTTTGAAGCACAAAGTCATTTACTGATTTGTTTACATATTAAAACGAACTCATATCTAGAGTCTTTGGATGTGCACACAATCATGATTTCGTTGTTAATAAAAATATCCTACATATATCAATTGTTTTCGCATGTGCTATGTCCGTACTTGAAACCACCAATCGATATACATAGAGTAGTAGATGATTGAAATTTCATGATAATTAGAAAAGTCTACAGTCTTCATATTTAATAATAAGTCTGAGTTCCTCTTAGATTAATCCACCCCCCCCCCGCTCTCCTGCTCTGAGAGAAATAGTTCGAAAAAAGTGGTCAACATTCTCCTGCAGTGTGGTGTTCTAAGCAATCGAAAATTCATTATGAGGTTCTGTAGATCCATCGTGAGAACAGGCAATTGGTCTAACTTTCTGCTTGTAATATCTCATACATGTTCGATGGGTGAAAGGTTAGTCGACCTTGTTGGCCATAGACGATTGACATCAGCTTCATAGAAGAACTATATGGTGACAACAGGTCTGGGGTATGGCATTATCATGCTGGAAAATAGGGGTTTCCAGTTCCTAGAGACAGGGCAATGTAAGAGCTTCCAAGAATGTATTCCTGGGTATTCAAGTTTGCTTCCAGAAATATTGTCGGAGACCTACTTGCATATACTCTGACCGTCCAAACCATAAGTCCTAGGGTAAACACTGTTTCGCGCTCCATACAATAGTGAACTTCACGCCTTCCTCCACGTCCTCGATGGTCCCTTCAATGTCCATTACTGGCCCACAAAGAACCAGAATTTGCAACTAAACACAACCCGATTCCATTCCTAATCCTATTAGACACTTTGCTAGCACCACTGCAGCTTTACTTCTGTATTATTTTATTATGAAGCTTTCACACGCTTTTGGTGTGGGACAAGGCTAAGCTACTTCTGTATACTCTGGTTCAATTGCAAGATTAGGCACGGTCGATAGGATTGAAAGTCAAAAGACTTTTTCAGGGGTAAATTGATTTAACAGAGAGTGTATCCTGTAGCAGCTATCCATTCATTGGCAATTGACTTGATGGTATTGAACCGGTCACTAAGAGCATGTATTCTTAGGAGGCGTTCTTCGCGGTCATTAGAGCTACCGCTACTATCTCGTTATTCATTTCCAAATTCTGAACTGAATGGTATCACTGACGTCAGTTTACATCTGTCGGCCGTTCCGGGCCCAAAATTTTCCGTTGGGTAGCGCAGCTTTGTCGGAGCGGATCCCCTCTTCTAACTGACGCGCCTGACTGCGTTTCTGCGTGCAGCGGAGAGCGACCTGGTGCAGGGTGGCCGTCATCCTCGAAGGAAGCACCCGGAAGGTCGGAGTAAGTGACTCCTATTCAATCTACTTTGAATCTACTACAGGTAGCTTACCAAGATTGTGATATATGTAATTTGTGCAGTTTTGTTTATGTTTGTTGATATTGGAAGCTATATACTGGTAGCATTCGCCTGTGTTGTTAACTTATAATAACTTATATATTTTATATGTCTCAGTTCACTTTTACTATTTTTGCCGGTATCATCATTTAATATTATATTAACATTGTTATTTATGCTGTGTTGTATGGAGTAATTTGGTACCGAATTCGGGTGGGTTTATCTTGAATATATGATATACAATTACCGATGCCTATTTGTGTGTTTTATTCTTATTAAAAGAACAGTCTGGACCCAACGAGAATTTGGTGGTCAGTTTCGTTGGGATTTTGTTATATGCCTAGTAGTAGCGTGGACTATCTGGCGCCACGCACATTCCTTTTCGAGGACCCACGACCTTCTCCACTGGTCAGCTAGCCGCTGCTACACCTGGGGACGTCCAGGCCCACATATAGTGTTCGGCGATTTTAAACCGTAACAGGTGCCTCTTCGACGTTGTTACCTAAGCTGTTCTGTCCAGGATTGTTAATAACCCATTAAGGTGGATGCGTTTCTGCCAATGCTATCAGCAATTTCCCGTAGTGCCATTCTAGTTTCTCGCATCTCTATTGTTCGTACCATCGCAAAGGTAAAGTTGAAATTCGCTTCTACGTACAGGAGACATTGCAAAATAATATTTTAGATGAAATAACAGCAATACGATTGACAGTAAACTTAAAGAACAACAGCCATAGCAAAAAGTGACTTTTATTTTTAAAACCTCTCCAGATACACCTTCCTTTTCCAATCACCATGGAATTTTAATCAAGTAACACTCTGTATTGCAAGATGGGAAGAATACTGCACACAAATGTATAAAGAAGAACAACCACATCGGAAGATAACCTACAAAGACAGTTACACAGGTTTAAAATAGCCGCAGAAAGATACAACATGAAAATCTCCATAAATAAAACAAAATGCCTTACGGTGGCCAGAGAACCCACTAGATGTAAGTTAGTAATAGACAACCAACCCGTAGAACAAGTGATGTGTTTTAACTACCTGGGAGTAGCGATATCAAGTTCGGGAAATTTAATAGCGGAAGTACAAAATCAAATAAACAAAGCAAACCAAATATTAGGATGCCTACGCGACGTCATATGGAGGAATAGGGATATGACAATACAAAGTAAAACACGTATCTACAAAACATGTATTAGACCGATTCTTACATATACAGCAGAGACCCGACCCGACACAACAAAGACAAAGAGAGCATTACGAACGAGCGAAATGAAAACTCTACGAACAATATGTGGAAAAACCCTACTCGACAGGGTGCGAAATGAAGACATAAGAACAAAGTGCGAAACAGAAGATATAGTCAGATGGACCAGGAAAAGGCGCAGAATGTGGAATGAACACATAAACAGAATGACTGAAGATAGAATAGTCAAAATTGCACGAAATGGGAGACCGGAGACTAGAAGACCACCAGGCAGGCCGCCAAAACGCTGGCGGGATAGTTGGCAATCAACGTCCCAGGATAACGGCCAACAGTAAGAGAAAAGATACCAGAAGAAACAGGTCCTAGACCTAAAAACAAGTCGAAGAAGAAGAAAACCGGCAAGCTCGAGATAAACCTACACTCAACACTGGGAATAATTGTCTAAATGCTTTGAATTTTGGACATACATAGATAAGTTTATCCAGAATTACGTTAAAGGTTCCTGTCCTGTTCAATCTTTAACTTAAACAGATGGTCAACTGAACTCGATTCTTGCATATTGTAAAATGCGTGCCTTTCGGGCATTTTGATGCTGCAAGATGTAACGTTTTTACTTCTATCTATCATATGAAATGCACCACCCATTAAAAATAAAACTACGAGTTTGAAACTTTGCTAAAATAATGTTTCATTATAGCGTATGAAATGATCAGGTTTTCATAAAAAAAATTAACAATTAAAAGAAAACAATAGCAATAACGAAAACAAAATTAATAATGTGTAACATCGCCCTGAACAGCAATGCAAGAATTTACTCATAGTGGCATGCTTTCCATCAAGTGTTCTATGTTCTCCTGGGGCATCTCGTTCCATATAATCTCAAGTTGGTGTCGCAGCTCGTCTAACTTGTTAGGAGCTCTTGGCAATAATCTTAGTCCCGGCCCATTATGTCCCAAAGATGTTCGATCGGCGATAAGTCGGGTGATCGTGCAGGCCAGAACAACATTTGCAATTGCACTTGTTGGAGATACGTTCTGGTAATGTTTGCAGTGTGTGGACGTGCGTTATCCTGTTGGAAAATACCGTTTGGCAACGTCTGCATGAATGGTACTAACACCGGTTCCAGGACATTATTAATGCAGCGATGGGCGTTTAAAGTGCCTGGGACGAACAAAAGAGGTGATCTTCTACGGAAACAAATCGCACTATAAACCATAACTCCAGGTGTTAAATCTGTATGGCGTCTTTCAACAAACTCTAGATTTCGTCTTTCTCCTCGTATATCGACGGACCTTCCTACGGCCATCATTTGCCCACAAACAAAATATTGACTGGTCAGTGAAGACAAAGTCGTTCCATTGTTGATTCCAATGCTGCTGCTCTTGACACCAAGCAAGCCTAACAGACTTGTGGTGTGCAGTTAAAGGGAGCCGTTGGAATGGACGGTAGGATCTCAGTCCAAAAGAAGAGATTCTTTTGTAAATTGTTGCCATTCGCGGCGCTGAAGAGCTCGCATCCACATCAACGGATCTTGTTGTTTGAAATCAGTCTCGTGTAGTCAGCCTTCGAAGAAGTCGATCTTCACGAACATACGTAGATGTCTTCCTGCTGGACGACGTCGCTGAACGCCTTCTTCTGACCAAGCAGACCATATTCGTGCGTCCCGATTTACCCTTCTACCAATTTCACGAAAAGAAAGTCCAGCTTCTTTCATGCCGACAATTCGACCTCTGTCAAAATCGGAAATGTGGTTAAAAGTTCTACGTTGTCTTACTGGAGGCATTTTAAAACATTATCACAAAATGTAACAAAATCTCGAAACAACTAATTAATGTTTACTAGATATTGTTTTGTTTCTAAGCAACAAGTTGATGAGAGACAGTAGACGAACAACACAACCACTTGATTTAGAAATGGAATGGAAATAGTGATCATTTCATACGCAATAATAAAACATTATTTTAGCAAGTTTTCAAACACGTAGCGTTATTTTTAATGGGCGGTGCATTTCATACGAAACTGAGCATATATGATATTCGTAAATGTTTTCTACTTACATGCAGGCCATCACGATTTGTTGAAGATCTTTAAGCATCCCATTTGACTCAGATATTAACCCTTTACACTTTACAGGATACTGGTCGATATTTCAACCAAGTCAACAAGAAGCTGTTATGAAACAGATAGCGGTCTTATATTCAACCAGATGATCCTTGCCATATTATAAAAGCGTACACTGGTCACGAATCCGACCAGTTTCTAAATGTGTGCAAGGGAGGGGAAAACCGGTTGAATTTTCAACCAGTGTCCGCAACTACAACTACCGCTGTACACATGTTTTCCGAGCAGTTTTACGGAAAAGTGTTGGCTTTTCTTTCTCGTTTGGAGAATTCGAATGAAAATTGGTGGGTAAGTTCAATAATATTTGTAGATGATGATGTAATAAATATAATTGCCGTTCCTGCTTGCGCTAGAATAATATTTGTACCTATGTAACATAACCTCACTTAGGTATACAATGAAGTTGCGATGTATATAAATGTATCAATTATTTTAGCGTCTATATTAAGCAATATTGACAGAATAAAACAATAGCATATTATGTTATAAGGAGTATAAGTGAGACTTTGAGTGGCGAGCCTGAACTTTCAGCCAGGGCCCACAAAGTAACTTATATTTCGAATAATATTATGCTATATTTGAAATTTGAAAAAACTTCTAAAATGATTATAGATTATAAATAATATTATTTATAGATGACAAACATGAGTTCCAAAAAAGGGATAAATTTGACCGAAATATGCAAGTTATCTACGACAGAACAATCTGCGTGGCTAGATTGCATCACTGATGACCAGGCAGTTGACTCCGATTTTGGTGGAGACTCATCTTCTGGCACGTCATGGCAAACGAAAAGGAGTTTCTCCCAAATGGATGATGACTTGAGTTTTGACAGTGACGATCCTGGCTTTGACCCTAACCCTGTAACAAACACCTATTGCAGAATATGATTCTACATCGAATGACGCTGAACCACTTGCTGCCCTTGTCACCAAATAAACATTGAAGAAAACACCACTTCAAGATCAAACTGATGAGCTTCCATGGACAACATCATCCTATTTACCACATAGCTTTCAGGCGATTGGCTTCCAAGAATTTCCTGGACCTAAAATTCCCACAAGCGAATCACCTACTGCAATTTTCTCCAACATCCTGGGAGATGATTCTCGACAAGGTTGTAACCGAGTCTATCCGTTATGCGCAGCAAAATCACGCTTTTCTCGAGCTGACTTTAGAAGAGTTGGAGGCTTTTCTTGGAGTACTAATTATAATGGGTTTTAACTCTTTACCAAGCCTACGACTATATTGGTCGTCTGACCAAAATTTTCATCGCTCAAAAATATCATACATTATGCTACTAAAGAGATTTCTGAAGATACTTCGTTTCTTACACATCAATGATAATGCAGCTATGCCAAAAAAAAGGAGCTAATGGTTTCCACAAATTATTCAAAGTTAGACCTATGATTACCTATTTGTCAAATACATTCTTGACCGCTTACATTCCAGACAGAAACTTAGCCGTCGATGAAAGCATGGTTGCTTTCAAAAGCAGAACCCATTGGAAGCAATACATGCCTCTCAAATCAATTAAAAGAAAAATTAAGATATGGGCTTTGGGGCGTTCTTCGACTGGGTATTTACTTAAATTTTCTGTATACGAAGGAAAAAAGGACTCTGACGAAGAAGGCTCCTTAAGCGAAAAACCGTATTAGAGTTGACTAAGGCAATCGAAAACAAATACTATTGTATTTATTTCGATAATTTTTTCACCAGCTTTACTCTGTTATCGAAGCTTCATGATAGACAACTGTTTGGATGCGGAACAATGAGGTCTAATCGAAAACTTTTTCCGAAAGAGCTGTTAGTTCCAGATAAAAACCTTCAACAAGGAGATTTTGATACTGTTGGTACCAGTAACATAACAGTCAATAAATGGAAGGATCGCAGAAACAAATGTGTACTAGTTGCTTCTACCATACACTCGGCAACGGAAAAATCAAATGTCCAGCGAATGACTATGGAAGGAGGTACAGTTACCGTTGAATGTCCAAAAAGCACAGACTATAATCAAAACATGGGTGGGGTTGATCGGTTTGATCAGCTCCATTCTTGTTACTCTATAGCCTGGAAGTCACGAAAATGGTGGTTAAAATTCTTTTATTACCTGATCGATCCTATATTCCATATAAAGTGGGGGCTTCTATTAACCAGCCTAAATTCAAACCAAAATTTTCAACAGGAAAATCACAAGAATCGTGGCTGATAGTTGGCAAAAATAAAATGAAAAAAATTGATGGTAGGTCAGTCAGCGTCGAAAATACGGCAAGAATGGCACATGTCGATGATTACTAACCAACACACACTACTTCACGAAGATGTGCAATGTGCAGCACTGTTGAAAAACCAAGACGTTCAAGTACCTATAGCGTGTACAAAATGTCAAGCTGCGCTCCACAACAGGTGATCAACTAAGAGCGTTTTAAAATACTTTTTTCAGTATTGTATTGCCGTACTACATTTTTAGTGTTATTTTTACTGATTTTTCATTGTTAGATTGAAGATTTTTATTGTTGAGCTAACAACAAATAAATTGCGTTTTTAGTTACTACAAAAACTCCTCTCTAAGAACTGCGAATTTCAGATTTAATGTCTCGTTACTCAAAAACTATGAATCCGATTGAAGAAAACCTGAAGCTTTTTAATAGCCTTTATTTACATTCTATAAACAGATATTTTTGAAGGTAACATAATTGTAAAACTGACTGACGAAATGTTTTAAAGAATTTTGGAAAAATTTGTGGTGGCATAAAACGCTGAAAGATCCAGGAAAGTATTTTTGATTATTGATGAAGCTCTGAGAGCTTTTATGAGTTTTCGAAAGATTAGCTAATCTTAGAACGCTGATTTTTATAGTAAAAAACAACCACAACTTTAAGTAATAAATAAATAAAAAATACAAACAATGTAATTTTATTAGTTACACTATAAATAGATGTTTTTAGGGGAAACAAATAAATACTTTTCCTAAAAACTTCCTTGGTGCTATAGAAAACATCTAAACGAACTTCAAATCAAGCTATTTATACAAGTCTATTTATCCGAAGGCAACGTTTGCTTACTTTAGGTGCATAATATCTACGTAATTTGTAAAGCGTGGTTACATTTTACTTGAAATTTATTACACTAAGATATCGTCCTTGGCTGGCGAGATGGCACGAGGGGGATTTCTCCTCTTAGAAGGAAACGTAAAAAGTAAACAAACTTGCAACGGCTACTGCCTGCTTTGAAAATATTAACAGGGTAATTAACGTTAACATTTTAGTTATATTTTGACATCGTTCAATCAATCAAATCCAATCTTGCACTATTTCATACTATAATTTAGTGCAGCATATTCTCAATGCGGAAGTAATGTTTTTATGCAGAATAGTAATACAGGAATTCCGCTGTCAAATAGGCAAATTTTCTCGGAACGACGCATTCCTGTTTCATGACATCTCGTCAGCCGATTACATTGCTACAAGTAACGCCACTGGACCTGGTATTGATATCCCTTATGCCCAAAAAACAGTTTTAAGTGTTGATTGACTCTAAATTTACTAAAGAGCTTCCTGAAATTACAATTTTAAAGGATAGATCTTCCCCTCAGAGCTTTTCAATTCGTAACAGTCTTTTATATAGTTTCCAAAAAAATACGAAACTTCTTCTTGGGCATCAGTACTAGTTCACCTACACAAAGTAATCAATTAAATTATTAATAATTATAACTATTAAACGATCAAGTAATAGGCAAATGTTTATTTGGAAAAATCCGATCTAGATATTACTTAATTGAAAAAAATTGGGATTAATTTAGTATTGACGAACAAACTGTTCGATTAATTAATCGTTTGTCTAATTGATTCGTTCATTAATTGACAACTTGTTTAAATGTAATTTTTTGCAGAAAATTGTAAGCAATCGCTCGAGCGATTCTGACATATGTTTAATGACAAGAACAATAAGAAAAACATGTAAAATAATCAATCAACCGATTGCTCATTTAATTATAAACCCGGTATTTATTAGATTGTTTGATAATTGTATTTTTTAATCAATGCATTCCTTTATTAATGGATACCTTAATTATTCGATTGTGAGGTTACGCGACTGTTGCATTAATTAATACATCTATTATTTGTACGTTCGCACCACAATCAAATAAACAATCGTGAACTACTTTTTGAGGGTATCCGGAAAGTTCACCGACTACAATTCACCGGCGGAAAGTTCACCAACTGCAATTCACCACGGAAAGTTCACCGACAACAATTCACCTACTGGAAAATTCGCTGACTGGAAAATTCACCGACTGGTAAATTTATCGCCTGGAAAATTCACCGACTCGCAATTCGTCGAAAGGAAAATTCACCGATTCTACAATTGATCGCTGACGATATTTATTAAAAACCATGAAATGTAGAAAACTGTTTTAAAGTTAGGTTAGGTTAGGTTACGTATTAAATTAAATAAAATAAATATAATATTTTTTTCATTTAAATGATTTAAATAAAATGTGTTTTATTCGAAATTTCATCATTATCATTTTCAGGAAAATGAATTCAAAATCAGCAGATTTCAAGTTTTTAGAAATATTGACAATACATTCTGATACGAAATAAATAAATGCCCTTAGAACAGTTTTCTACGTTTCATGGTTTTTAATAAATAAATCGTCAGCGATCAATTGTAGAATCGGTGAATTTTCCTTTCGACGAATTGCGAGTCGGTGAATTTTCCATGCGACAAATTTATCCGTCGGTAAATTTTCCAGTCGGTGAATTGTTGTCGGTGAACTTTACGTCAGTGAATTGCAGTCGGTGAACTTTCCGTCGGTGAACTTTCCTAGAACCCTTTTCGAGATCATTTTAATGTAATACAATATATTTCTACCACAACTAAACTGACAAGTATTCCATCCAAAGTAACTGAATAATTGATAATTTATTTATGGTTCGTTGATTTATTAATTAAACATATTTGATAGGCATGCTGCAGAGAATTGCATAATACTTAATTATCTCTTTGGTGTAAGGCAGCAAATGGGATATTGTGTTTTACTGAAAAAGAATAAATGAGCAAGGCGTGCATAAACGAAGAAATATTCCTCACAACCATATTAGTGAGGTATGGAACTTTCGCCAGCCAGGGCGAAACTACCTGTTTAGGTGAAGGGATGTGCAATTCTAAATGGTGGTTTAATATTACTTAGCTCGTTAAACACAATGCAAGCTGTCAATCATTTGTGCAGGTAGTCTCGCCACTGGAAAACGAAACACCTATACCTGCTGTGTAGGGAACAGCTTTACCACGAACTCATATAAAGAGGCTTCTTTAAATAATACAAAAAAAGAGTTATGAAAAACAGGTGCCTTCAAGAATATTAGACAAGGAATTATTTGATTTGAAATGGCGTTTACTAATCAGTGATTCCAGTAATCATTTATTCAGTTAATTCATAGCTAAATAATCAATTGTTTGATTAACAGATTGTTAGAATTATCGATTAGAGGATTTAGAGATTGCTGAATTCATGAATTTATCGAGTGTTGGATTCATGGATTGTAGGTTAAGAGATTTCACGATTATATGATTCAATTAATAAATCGTTCAATTTATATATTGTTCGATAAATAGATTCTTAAGCTAACAAACTGTTTCGATTACTAGACTAGCCTTAATCCATAGTTAGATGAATCAACAATTAATTTAGGACACATTTTTATTAACTGCAAAATATGAGTAATCGTATTAACTAGAGATCCTTTTTAGCTAATGTATTCTATCTTCGACAATAACTAGATATATGATTGTTTAAAATAATCGATAAATTAACTGCCTGTCAACTAATTAGTCCTCTATATTCGTTTATTTAATTGATTTCTAAATTCACCTACTTTCGATGTCCGAATTGTGTAATGAATTAATTCCTTAAATAATAATATTTTGATTAATCATTTAATCGATTACATAATTAAGAGCTTCTTTCATTTTTCGATTATTTGAGTGTATCTTGAAACTGTTCAATTAAGTTTGACATATTACTATTTCGGGAAACTAAGGCTGTGTAAAATAATTGTTTAATAAGTATTTGATGACAAGCTTCGTCGATGTTTTCCAAAAAAAAACAATCAAACAGGTGATGAATTAATTAATTAATCTAGTATTTCGGTAATCAATTCTTTCATTGCCAGATAACTTAATTAACCGGTTTTTGAGTATTCGATCTATTTATTTGTTTATTGACTCTTAGATTTAACGATTGCTAGATTAACAGATCACTCAAGTAATATCTAGCTGAATTTACAAATTCTTAATTAAAACATTAATAGACTATGCCACGAGCTGCGGTTCATTTAATAGCCAGCAAGATTACTTGTCGACTGATTGTTCAGCTAACCTTTATTAAAGGGATACTAGTAGGAGGGGCATCAACCACACATATTATTAAAATAATACAACAGAAAGGTTGTGCTAAATAATTGATTATTATCTATTAATAGGTTCTCAAGTATTGTTTGCAAGAATTTATTCGGTTCCCATACTGCTTGATTTACGATGATTTATTATATATTGGGATATACATTTTTTTTATTCGATTAATACCTACATTCATAAAATATTGAGTTGTTCTATTAATCGATTACTTGCATATGAGTTTCTCATAAACTGATATTCGATTATATTTTAGAAGTTTTCTTGTTGAAGTCAGTCTGTAAAGACGAAGATGAGAGGAAGAATTAAAATTAACTGCGAATTTTGAAATATGAAACATCTTGGTGCAGGCAATTAACAATTCGAAAAAGACAATTAATTGATTTAATCCATTATCTTTTGTAACTTATATTCGAGAATTATTACGATTGGCACTAGATCCCCTTGTTATATTAATTATCATACAGAAGGAATTTAATGACAGGTGGACATTAAGATTTTCAAAATATTTGGTCACAGGAGCAAAACATCTTAACAAATTTGAAAAAATGGATATTCTAATTATTGTTGTTTTATTGAGATTCTTACCACATGCTCTTTGAATTTTGTTTTCAGAATTATTTAACTTTTAAGCTTTTACTGGAGTCCTATCTCAAATGTCAAACCGGCCTGCTTAAAAAAGCGTTTAAATCATGACAGCTTTTTCGTCCACTGCTGGGCTTCGGCCTCTTCTCTTTCACGTGTTGCTCCTCAGCGCTAAGGTAGAAACACGGCCGACCTACAGTTTAACGTTGAATCCGAACGACAGAAATTCCAGAGAAGGTTTTTAGCATTGAGTCTAAGGTTGCAAAAAATCGCAGTAGTCAATATTTTGATGCTAAAAACCTTAAAATGGAAGCTTCCTATTCGTCTTAACATCCATTATCGAATCCTTTGTCTAGATTTTCGAAAATGCCTATTTTACAGACAAAAAATTGCCAGAGAATATTTACACTAAGCTCCGTACTATAAAATTTATAAAAAATGTCAAAAATTAAACTATGCAAAATTACAGACAAAACTCAAACCTACTTTGTAGTGCCATAAAATTTTAATTCAATTACGTAACCAATGGTTCAACCTCTGCAAGGTCCCACCATAGGGCGGATATAAGGCGAGGTGGCAATAAAAGCCTACAAAACCACTTGCAAGCTTCCTGGAGAATTACTACATTCACAGACGACTTCCTGGTTAGTCAACTTAAACAGTATCGTACGAGCTGTCTTTCTTGCTAATTCCACTTAGATGCAGGCATTTCCACGATTTTATTTACGTTTCCGAACGGACTGCAGGAATTTTAATAATTAGAGCAGATAGAAAGTAGAATGCGCGGAGAAAATTAATAAAATTAAGGAGAATAGCGACAAAAAATGTCAAAAACGCGAATTATGCGCGGCAGGATAATTTTAATCACGTCGGGTGCCATTACGGTTTATTACGTGCGTATTAACCTGAAGTATTTAAAATTAGAATTGCTCCATATTAATTATAAGCAGTACGTGGCAGAATTCGCAATTTGCACCAAGCAAGGCTTCACCGCGCGATTTCAAATTCAACAATTAATGATAATTAATCGTACACGAACCGACACCACCAGAATATGACCTGCAAAAAGAAAATGGGGAGTGCATTATTTATGGGTGAACTCCCATCGTGTACACGTTTTTCCAACAATTCCGAGTCATATCCTATTTCCGACCTAGAAGCGCAAATATTTTCGTTGGCAAGCCGACGGTAATGCGTTTCTCAAGAACATGCATATGAAAACAATGGAAACTTTGCAAGTAATCAATGGTATAGGAAGCAATTTGTCTTCGGGAACACGAGCCAGACTCGATTCGCCATGAGACGTCAAAAGGAGAAAAACGCTAATCAGGGAAAAATAGAGAAGCTGCTGCCAATCGACGCTGTATCATCAGTAATGAAAGACGGAAAATCTCCAGGAAAAACAACGTCAAAAACATTCGTATACCAGATTTGTGTGAAAATTCTCAGTCAAAAACTATAAAGACGCACATACAACAGTAAAATATAAACAATTATGTAAATAACTGGAAAATTCGATAACCAATTGTTAACTAATTAACTTATAAAATGTTATACGAAACAAATTCAAAACAATTCTTATAAATTAATGCTTATCAATAAACTGTTATTATTTTGAAGCAACTGCACCAATTATCACCCTTCTGATTTGAAAGGTCATGCACCGATTATCCTAAAACTGTAACTAACAAGTGAAAACTGCCATCATTAACGGGAACGTCTGCTTGGAGGTTCACGTTAGCAAAAATTTCATTAGGATTTCATGTGATATCACAGCCGAGTCTAATAAACAATCAATCCCTATTTCCAAGTTGTTAATTACACTGCCGAGAATTAGTTTCCTTTATCAGTTTAATAAAGAGTATTTAATCTTACGAGGAAGTCTAAAGTATCCAGTTGCAAAAATACGTGGCTCAAGTTTGAATTCTCGCTTCATAATGGATCAGCTGATCCTTGAATAACAGATGCAATGTCAGTGGCAACAAATAAATATTCAATTAGACAAGTTTATAGTCAAGAGTTAATAATAATCATTACAACTATGCTTCAGTTTGCATTCCTTAAGCGTCTGGCTGCCCGTAAATTACCATCCTGCAATTATCTTTAAAAACATACAACAATATGTAAACAAACATAAATTTCAGGATATTTAAATAATCATTGGGCAATTTGCGCTAGGTATGACAAGCTAAGTAGTTAGAAGTATTTAAAATAATACGAACAAACCTTACCTTACCTTAATTTCAAGGTCATGTACATATTGAAAGCAAATTAAAGTTTGCTTAGAAGGTATACATATCAAAATCTGAAGTGGCCACAGAGTAGCTAAAAGTATTGGCAAGTGACCCCAAGAAACGTATTTGAAGGTCATACCTACAGTGCGGAAATGAAATAATATAAGAAGACAGCACCAGTCATAGAAGAAACGAAAAAACTGAGCGAGGGTCCTTCAAGAAAGTTAGATGGTTATGCCGTTTAAGGTAACAAAATAAAGAAAAACTACGCCACGTAGCACAATGAGAAGCACCATAAAACGAGTATAATGTTATACAATGGAAGAAACGAAAATATTTAGCACTTGTTGCAAGACTACGTGGTCAAGCAGCAATCGATTATATTAAAAAACAAAATTAAGATAGAATACTTTGAACTAATCAAGCAGTATGTGCTATACTGAATAAATTAAGGTGTAACCCTGAGAAGGCAATTTCAAGGTCATACATTCAAAAAACAGGTAGCAGGTAGACACTCCCTCACAAACCCGGGGGGGGGGGGCAGGTCTACTTCAGGGGTTAGCGACCCTGCATATACGAATCTTGGTTTTCCCTCATTCCCAAACACAAAGGGAAATCATGTCCAAATCCGAAATCCTATCCATCCCATAGTAAATCCTACCTACATCCTACCCCCTCGCCAACACGCACGGCAAGTGTGGCGTTGTAAATGCCAAAAACCTTCCAAACCATGAAATGTGAAGTCAAACATTCAAAAATAAAAAAATACGCAAAACTAGCATTACCTTTGTAGTAAAAACTGTTCAGGACACCGTGGTTTTAATTCAGGACCGATTTAAAAAAATAATTTTATAGTATAATTTAGGAAATCACCACCATCTGTAATGAAGAGTGCGCATGAAAATTTTTAAGTTTCATTCCGCCATGAAGGGCACTATAATATTCAGAATCGGTACAATGTGGGATAGAAAATTAATTTTTAATGCATTGTTGTGGAGAAATCGAGGAAATCGAATGATGGTTCAGAAACAACTGTTCAAGGTTAACAAATTACAGTGGATTTCAAAGAATACTTATTCCAAGGTCATGATCAAGACGCATAGAAATATAATTCGTTTTGCTTAAAAAATACCCTAGAGTTAAGCGTTGACCTTGAATTAACAACCTTTAAGGTCATCTAATCAGATAAATACAAAGAAGTATCATAAGGCAAAGCTAATCATATTACTGGCAAGAATTTTTACAAGGTCTTCATTCACAGTACACGATTTTGCTCATATCAAACTACTGCTGTGGAACATTTGCAAAAAATTAAAACAATTGGAAATTAAATTCAAGTGAGAGTCAACGTGAGGGTTTGACGTAAAATTTTCATCTGTTCCAACCTCTATACTCAATTGATAATTTTACACCCTTCAATGTAGACATCTATAAATTTCCGCAGTCGATTCATTCCAGCTGCGAGTAGCGACGTCGAAGTTCATCAGATCGAAAGGGATTTTTACTGTTTATGTTAGCGCTGTAATCGGCGCTCCGGGCGATTATGTAACAACATTTACACGCCGTTTCTATCGGACATATTTATTTTCTAGCGGTGTAACACTGGTTTACGGATCGCTGTCTTCGCTGGCGCCAAGCAACTGACCTTGCCTGAGGCGGCCGATACTCGAACTAGATATGTATGTACTCATTAATAATCCATACTCTTTTTTGTCGTGCTCGCTGTGCGCTTATGTTACATACCAGCGCCAGCGCCAACTGTTCTCGCGGATCTTTCAAACTGATGAAAATCAAGGTCAAAGAACTCGAGGCCTCGTGACTTTAGGTTACCTGGCGCCAACAAACCGATGCTTGATTGCCTCTTCTGTTAGGAAATAACACCAGGTATTTTAATGAATGGTTCGATATGAGTGAAAACCGAAGTTTCCTACCGTCCCCTCGCAATTAGCGGGATTGTGTACCAGCCTGAATCTGGAAGTTCTGGCTACCATTCACGACCAAAATAAATACCTTTCATTAAAATCAGGTGTCGAATTCATTGATCAGCGCGGAACGCCGGCGATGGTGAAAGCGAAAGGTGCTTGTTTTAATATTAAGCTAATTTTCTTAAAATATTTTGAATTACTACAAACGAGACGCTTGATGGATGAACAGGTTTGTGAAATGCAACAAAAACGTTAGTTTGGAGCACGAGGTTGTTGAATGGCTTTAGATCGGCTCTCGATTAAAAAGTGGTTCGTGAAACCGCGACTATGTTGCACAAACCTACACTATTTGGGAGACACAGCTGATTTTTCAACCGGGCGACAGAAGAGCTACTATAGAAAGTAAGATATTGAAACTATTAAAATTATGCTCCCCGAGACAAGGCCTAATCCACAAAGTAAGTTGAAAATTCACCAAAATGTTTTTCATGCCACTGATCAACTCTTAACAATCCTCAAGCGAATGGAATAACCGGAAGATGCAATCGTAATCAAGCATTAATATTTCCTACCCATTCCATTTGGTGCCTTTCTTCAAAAGCAGTCAAAATTGATACAATCTTATTAAAGTTTTGTTCTCTTAATAAAATGCTGAATAAGCTAAACTATTACAAATTGCTGTTGCCGTTGAATATAATTTAAAACTTCGTTCGTTCAAAGATGGCTGATAAAATTCTAAAGAGCTCTTGATTGCAGCAAGGTAATGCTGCGCAAATTCTACGGTTTCACCATTGAATCTCATCACGAAGTGTCTAGAGCAGAATTTATGAAATATTCGACAAATAAATTAGGAAGGCGTTATGAAATCTTAGGGAAGCACGATAACCGGGGGCCAGGTCGGCTTTTTATCACTTCTATATTTTTGAGAAGCGTAACCAACAAAATTCAGGGACGCCGCCAACACTTAGACGTTGTTTATGTACCACATCAAAACAGCGACTTTTGCACGTCATGGCGATGCTATGACAGTTATTAATTTATAATAATATATCATTTATTATTATTACAAGTTCTATTCGATTTTTCCATTAACCACGTAGGCGCCAGTTTTGACCTCCTTTTCCATCTATTACGTTTTTGTGCCAATCACATGATGCAAACAGGAAGAGTCTTGCTAATAGCAGAGTTTTTGCTAGTCCCGGTATTATTCCTCGAGTGTAAATTGACTTCCTCTTACCTAGAATTTTGCGCATCAAGAAAACTTACATAACTGTTCTCCAAGAACAATTTATTGTGTACGATTTTGCTGAAACGTATCAAGAACCATCGTTACGTAAAGTATTCCAACAAACGGCTAGACCGTCATTTCCTTCGCGTAGTCTTTGTAACATAAATCAGGGGTAGCAACTCTAAGCATATGCAGCATTATGAAAAGTTAAACAGGAAGCTGTTTAAAGAAGACAAATTCGGCCCATTCTTTATTTTGACAGACGATTAGTTTCAGTCGCCGAACAGAAACGCACACGATTACTATCAAATGGTAAGAACTGGAACCGGTATCATCCGAAGTGTAAACTTGAAATGCTCATCAAGACCATCATCGCGATAAGTTGGCGCTGAAAGAAGCCCGGTGCCAGACAAAAGCTCATAAAAACCGACGTTAAATGAAACAAATTAACTCAGGCTACCATTTCTTGTACGCTTATCGCTAATTGCGCCCCAGACAGGTATTTAAATGAAAATGAACCTAATTTACCGTTTTGTGTTTCACGAAAGAATTTACATGAAATATCGAAATGTTTATGGAGCAATGGCCGCCTAAAAGAAACTTGCGGAAAAAGTCTTAAAAAATGTACTTACTTAGTTGCAGCACTTCTAGTAATAATTTGTAATTTTTGTGTTTAGCGAGTTGAGAAATTAAAGCATCCATTTCGTTATTCTGGGCGTTTCTTGACAAATTAAAAATTATGTACCTGTAAAAGAAACATTTTGTTAACTTACATCCCTTAGAAACATGATTACTAAAACACTCTTTTTGAAAATGCAAGGTTAAAAATTAGGAGCATCATTTAATATGCAGATGCGGCAGGGACCGTGAGAGGTCCAAACGGCATTAAACCATTATCTAAATTTATATTTTGAATTTTCTGTCATTTCATAATTAAAAACTTCAAATTAATATCCAAAAGTTTATTGTCCAAAAAAATCAAAATCTATACTTACACACTTACACGATAACGAAGGGAGTCTACTAAGGTATTTTTTAGTAATACGCATTCTGAATTCCTGCTTTAAATTGTTTGACATAAAGATAGGGGTTAATTAGCGTTTTCTGTTACGAATTTCGAGAGAACGGTAAATTAACGCAAGTTGAAAGGTAAGAGGGAAAGCTCAACTTAACAGGTTCAAGTTTAAAACTAGACTAGAACTGTACCGCTTAATTAAACTTCTAATTACGTTTACAATCAAGCTTTTATATATTATCTTTGTTAATTATCTGTACTCAAACGCGATGCTCCAATTAGTAATTGTCTATAGTATACAGGGTGTTTTCAAGAATTCTAGACTCGTGAAAATGTAATCCTAGTCTTGGTCAGGAGCTTCATTAAGAAATGCGTTTTCTTTTCTTCAGATTTGCCCCCGTACAAAGACGCAGGTGTTTGTTTTGGCTTCCTTTCTCCTTTCGGTTATTTTAGTCCAGGTGTTAACAAAAGAAACCCGCTGGCTTCCTAGTCATCAATTTAAATTCAATAAGCTCTGGGGCTTTTATGAAAACACACTTCATGTTTGATATTATTTCAGGCAAGTTTATTTTCCTTCCATCACGCAAGCCACACATTTCCATTATCTTTATGAAACGCGATGTCTGAAATTGCGACTGTATGTATCTCTTCTGCTTATTTTAACACGAAACCTAATTGCTTTACCCAAAAATAACATGAATTAACATCAAGGACTCCTTTATTTGCGCATCTTTGTCGTTTCATAGCAAAAGACCTTCCAGCACAACACCAATCTATAAAAATAGATCCAGCTGTAAGTGTTTCTGGTTTGTTTCCCTTTGTTTATTTTAATTATCCAAATGGCGCAAATACAATTAAATAAAAAAATAACGTACGGAAGAGAATACAAGCTGTTGTTCTGGATTAAAATGACGCTAATAAACCAAAAAAAAAAGATGGTGGTGGTGTATACAAGATTATTTCTTTATTTGAAGAATAGCAAGAGATGTGTTTTATACAACAAAGTTACTAAAATAATATCTATAGCGATCAGTACATGTTATTCGTTGGAATCACAAAGAATCCTTGTAGTATTTAGTAAGTTTAATTAAAGAACCCTGAGAAAGTTTCGGTTCAAATTTCGTTTTTTACAGCTGCTTTATCGAACCGTTAGGGTTGTCCTGATTATTGTGAGTACTATACAACCAAGCAGCCGCCTTTTATTAAACATTATAAATATTGCAGAAAATTACTACAATCTGCTTAAAATGAGTCCAACAACATTTGTAAACCCATAACACAAGACCCTCAAACTCAATATAGCCGAAGTTGCGGTTTCCCTTTCAATTTCAGCAAATTTCATATAAGAACACTTTAAGAGCTCATTTTTTATTGCACGCAATACACAGACCTTTTGCTTCCACACTCGACCACCGAACCGCTTTTGTTTATGATTGGCTTCCCCAAAAAAGCAAAGTTAAATAGTACAAAAGGCCTCAACTTTTTAACAAAAACAATTTGATTTTTCACTGCTTAAAATCCGATATTTCAGCAGAATGAAAACAGAAACCGTTTTTCTAATGAAAGCGTAACTAAATGTCGGCGCCTTGATTTTCATCCCTTTACATACCACCAGACGGCTGAAAGGCTTCGTTCGATAGTGGGTATGTATCAAATCTGAATAAATACATTCCCGAATACAAAAGAGTCTTTTGACCTTTCTTGCTGTACGTCTACCCGAAAACCCGGAAAGACGTTTCCTTATATAAATAACCGGAAGTTGGAATCATATCGGAGTGTTTACTTGGTCGAACCCTCCGAAATTTAATAATAACCGCTGCGAGCTCCCCATTCAAAAACCAATGTAAAGTTCGAGGGTTGCCGATCATAAGTTAACAATTCAATTTAATTTGTCCTGAAAATGCTTTTTTGCGTCCGCACTGTCTGCAAATTCCCCTGGTAACGTAGCAAGTAAGAATTGAAGTCCCCTTTATTGAATTTAAGACAAAAAGGAGATATTAAAAGAAAATTCCGGCCAAGCACTCAATCAGAACTAAATACCGTTTCATTTCGAAGTTAACAGCCCCAAGGCGCTCTGCTTTTTATTCCAATCTCCCGGGCAGGATGTATTTGTCTGGGCTGTAGTAGACCCTTTTTAGTTTAGAATTTCGGACACGCCCTATTGTGGTAATCACTTTAACAGTATCAAAGTGGCTGTTGTACCTCGAAAGGGTGCTTATTAGCGGTTTCGGATTCTAAAGAGCTTGTTAAACAACCCCCATTGATTCGAACATTTCCAGAATTTAGATAAATTTTGCTAGATCGAATTAAGCTTCAATCGAGGAAAATGAGGGTTACGGGTGCTAAATAGGCTGTCGTTCCAACAACTAATTGATCAATACCAAGATTAGTATAACACTGGCTTAAAACGAATTACTACTAATTTACTGGAAAAAATCGTGTGTGCAACCCGCCACACACAATTCCGTAATCCGGCTTTGGTAATTGTGGGCTCTAATTGCCTCACCGTTCTCTAGAATATCGGTTGTTAAACTGCAGGCCCCTCGTACTTTTACCTTAGCGCCAAGGAGACACATGTAAGAGAGAAGAGGATTCAAGTAACATAAAGGCAATTTTCGACGTGAAACATTAGATTTTTAAAATGCTATTTCGATAAACTTAGTTTCTTCATAAACATTCCCATTTAATGTTATAGCAATCTGAAAAAATAAGTCGTTTCAGAAGTTGAATATCAAAACTACTGTTGTATCTTGAAACAGTGCTGACTAAGAATGTCCAAGCGAGAGAGCTTGTTGACCAACCCCCTTTGATTTGAACGTTTACAGGAATGTCCTGAATCTAATTATATAACCATTATGGTAAACAAAGGACAACCTCGATATTGAATATTCATTAACATCTGCTTTTCTATTCCTAATTTTTGAATTTGTATTTAGCATTAAAAATAAATACATACATATAAAATATAAATTGTACCATATCTTAAAATATCAGTTTTCCAGCAATTCATATTAGAGTTAAAAGCTTTTGCCATTTCCAAAAAGCCGCGTTTCCGCCAGGAAATCAGCGTATTTGATATCCGGAAAGGGCTAGTAATTCACGAACGGGGTCCCTCGTCGTTTATTTAGCACGCCGTAAAAATCTAATATGGCACAAAACTTTGCCCGATTTTAGGCAATTACGATAGGCATCGTAACTCTGCTTATTGGGGCGTTATATGTATATCGATTCGAATAAAAACAGATTAGCGACCTACATATGAGTTTGCAAACAGATATAACTTCGAATCGAGGATGTGAAGAGATCTGATTTCCTATATCATCGTATTTGTCTCGGGGAGTTGAAAGCAACATATATTTCACGAAACCTGGAAAAGCAAAAATGTGCAGCAAACATCTAAATAATTTTTTAAACATTAGGTTTGGGAGTGCCTAGACCGAAAAATCAGACACTATTTTTTACTATTGCTCAGTTTTCGAGCCGCCGTTATCTATCTAAATTACATATTTACATTACAAGCTCACCATTTAATAAAAATGAAATAAAAGGGTAAATTAACTGTGCATTTACATTCAAGCTCCGATTTCGGTGTGCTTTTATTTATACATTTATTCAGTTCTGAACAGTGCCTGTCCGACGTGCCCATTAAAAGCTTTGCTATTATTTTCCTCGTACATATTTCACAAAAATGAAACATAACAACCCGAAAATTTTTTTGCCGTTTCGAAGCCCTGCCTCAAATATACTAGCATTAATTAAAAACAAGCCCATTATTCCAATTTTATTAAAAATCGCAATTTAAACCTCACTTTGTTGCCCTGTGAATGGTATTTTCCGAACGAGGTCGTGGCAGAAATGTTGCGAAACACGGAACCAATAAGCAATAACCACCTCGGTGTGTCCCAATAAATCGGGGACTCCTAATTGCGCCTGTCGAAATTAAATCACGCTGATTACGTTACTTTCCCTGTTTAATGGTGGAATGGATTAGGCCTCACTTGGGGTTGGTAGCTCCCCTGGGGCTTGCTTTTGCTTTGGGAGCAGAATTTATATGCGAAAGGACCCCAGGTGGGTTAGGATGGATTGGGACTGATGGAAGACATGTAAACGGTGCTCGCTTTGGGTCTAAATGGGAATCGAATGTGGCAAAAAGGACAAATTGTTGTTTTCGGGGAAGCTATAAATTTCAGGACAATTACGTGACAGCTATAATGACAAACAAATAAGATCTTTGACTGAATAATAAATTATTAATTTATATTTATTATCTCATAACAATGGTGTATGTAATTAATGCAATGGATCGATACACCCTTGAAAATGTATTGTGTAATCTGAAGCGGCGCAGCTTTTAAATTCTGTAAACTTTACGAAGTAGAAGCAAAATAATGTAAACTACTGCGATGCAACTTAACATTGCAACAATAATAAGTTAATTTTTTAGATAGTAATTTATTGAATATCCAGCAGTACGGTATCGTGGATGTTGGCTATATGAAAATAGTTTTGGTAATGATAATTAAACCAACAAACGATTGAGGTGTAATATGAACTTGGGATGGTCAGTTTTTTTAGTATTATTATATCCGCAAAGAAAATAAAATACTGTAGCTTACCTTTGTAAAAATAAAGTAAACTAGTGGGACACTTGTGTAACTGCTACAGTAATAAATTAATCTCTTAGTTGGTAATGAATTGAAAATCTGGGATTATTGTATCAGTGAGCTTGAGTATATTAGAAATGTGACAAATAGTTCAATCAAACATTGAAAATATGCTGGTATAACATAAAAGTCCGAATGGCAATATCCAAAAATTCATGTACCTACTGATGTAAAAATATTGTAAATTGCTTTAATAGAAATCCAATTTTAAAAAGTTATGTAACTATTACTATAATGAATATCAATTACAACTTTTAATAAAATAAACTCAACTGGTTTGATAGGTAGTTATCCTTTTCTTTTAAGAATAAATTACGAATTATGAGACGATTACATGACTGTTTCCTATAAGAATAAACACTGTTGTTTCTTAATGAATTGTAAATCTGGGACTGCCCATACTGGTAATTTAACAATAAATAGCAAAATTACTGAAATTAAGTAATTACGAACCTGACAGGATCACCGACTAAGCCCGACAGCAAAACTTGCGTCGAACACGTAAAGTATATTAAAATTGCTTTGATAAAAGTTACCTCTTATTCAAAATTAGAAATCGCAGGACAACCGTGTTGATTTCAACTTTAACTATGGAAATTAGATCTACGAGACGTTGAAAACGTCCCGGTTTAATATGAAGACTGGAGGGTCTTGAAATTCAGCTAAAGTAGTAGGAACAATATTTTAATTTCCTAAAAAAAGTTATTTTTTTTGCCGAAATAAACCAAGTGAAAACTGCAACAGGCAGGCAGCGTAGTTATGTTTAAAAATATAGTTTTAATTTTTTAATGTATTATTTAACACTTCCGGCAATGGATAAACAACGAGGGTGGATTTAAACAGTGGTAAGTATACGCAAAAAATCAAAAGTTTATTTTAAGAATCGGCAGGCAGTGGGTGTATACTTTTTCTATTTGTACTAGGTTGCTATCTGTGTGTTAAGCCTAATATTATCGTACTAAGGCTGCATTAGTTGGAGGGCTCACCATCCTGCTGAAAATAGTATTTTTCTCGGAAGTTGAATGATAGATTATCTAACCAATCTTCCATGTGGTTTCTCACAAATCTTAATATCTTTTCCCTAATCAAAATATTATTATAAATAAAATGAACTGACAATACCGATATTGGAAGATATGGAAAATGTATACTAATAATGCGTATCTCTTATCCGTGAATTTTGGTTGGCCACAACAATGATTCTTTTTTTATTAATCGTCCCTTTATTTACTAATTAAGATAAATTTGTATTTATGTAAGAAAATAAAGTTTTTCAAACAAATAATAGTTAGTTTTTGTAACCTATCCTATTGTTGTACCGAAAGCACATATTTCAAAGTTTTCGGCAAATTAATTTAAAAATTTTAGCATTTTTTATATTACTTCTACATCTACAAATTCTAAGCAAGCAACGAAAATGACATTGTTTTAGTTTTCCATGAAAATTCGCGCACATGGTCTCTTTTATTTTGATTAAATACGGAAAACTCAAAAATTTTGCAGAATGAAGAAGCACACATAAGTATATTTTTTAAAGCTACTTTCCTACTGTAAAATTGTTTAAAATGTTATATACGGTACGCTATCGCTGGGATTATAAATTCTTTTTTCTACTTAGTATAACCTACTTCTATTTATTTTTAAGAATCGCTATTAAACTGAATGAGCCCATGGTATTGTTAGCAATCACAAATGTTTTGAGATTCGCAGTTGGTATTGTTAAAGATATTAGTAAAATATCTCGGATTCTGAAAAACCTACTGCTGACTTTGATACATTTTCATTTCTGTGTAACTTGCTTGCAATTCTTACAATTTATGGGCAATTCGGAGAAACTTGGACAACTTAAACAGAAACTTCCAAAAATCCCGCTCCTTGTCGATACTCATTTAAATATGAGGGCACTAATTATTCAAACTAATTCAGAATGTAAAAAGAAATATTATTTAAAATCTCTACGCCTACTTGTGGATTTTTCGAGCGCTTTGCAAGTAACTTTGTATTCAGTGCTCGTACATCTGAGAACACGATTAACATATCTGGGGAACTGTGAAGTAATTGCCCAAGAAATTGGTCAGTAAAGCCACTTCTTGGTAGTAGAATCAGAAATTGTAAAATGAGGAAGGAAGTACAATTTAAAATTAAATCATCGCGTCCGTTTTCCTAATTAGAGTTTCTCAGCCACCGTTGATTCTTTTATTTCTTACGAATCTATTAAAGACATTAACGGGCGGCCTACGCGCGTTTTCAGCTTAAAATATCTCTGTGTCATCCGCCAGCAGCAACATTAAAGCTCGGAATTCGTTACGAACTAATAAAAATAAAGCATTTCCGTTTTTCACGAGATTGCGACGGCGTGTTGGAAACAAATAAAAAAATGTTTAATCAGTGGAATCGCTTGAAGTGGATTTTCGTGGCAATCGCCAGAACAGCGAATTATTTCCCGCTCTTCCGCCGACAAATTTCTGAACTTCTTGGCGCTTGGCGGACTCTTGAAATATGATTCTCGGGAAATGTTTTCTATCGAGGAGTAATATTCGTTGGCAAAGAAACTCTGGATACTATTTCGTCTTATTGCTCGAGCGGCATTAAGTAAACGCCGGTTTCTTGGAGTTTAATGAAAATCAAATATTTACGGTTTTCGCGACGGTGAATGGCATCGAATGGAGGACTTTTAAAAGCTGCTCATTATGCCAATGTGAATTGCTTTTAAAGTGAACCAAGTCGTTGTTAAACTCATTATTGCGCCGGGATTTGAGGGAATTTGCCAAAAACAATTTTTAATATTCCCAAATGTTCTACAAATTTAATTTAAGTTGCATGCTCATAAAAAATCCCTCTCGCGGAGTAGGAAAAAATCCTTAGGGCACTACAGACACTTTAATTTAATACGTTTTCTCATAAAATTTAGCTCAGTAGGGGGTGTAATCGGGTAATTGGGCCTTTCTTAAATAATGGGATTAGAAATATCCGATTTATCTGCTGCCAACTTTAAAAAATAAATTAGGTCTGAATACAAATTGCATTAGAGATTTAAAAGTTTCGCAACTCGCCGTTGCAAAAGCTCGCCAACTGCAGATGAAGTTAGCGCTAACTTTGTCAGAAACTTCATCCTAGATAAGGCCAAAGCGTTAATTCCACCGCAGAAGTTGTTATTCGTCTCAAGATTTATTTATTTCAAGCACTAATTCAACAATGAAAATGTACCTGCTCTGTCTCAATATTAAAAGGAAAATGGTCGGAATTTTTTAATTTAATAAAGTGTAATTCCAAAATCTAACAGCAGAAGTATCTTTTATGGTTTAAAATAAAAAAAAAAGTATAATACCCCTCTACCTTAGCAAAAGCTAGATTTAGCTATGATTGCCTGCATTTCTGGAAGTAAGACTTTTTCTATCCATAGCCTATATTCTCTAAAAAACGGAACCCTCTTTATTTGATACGAATAATGATGAATAAAAGGGAAATTTTCTCTTTGGCCTGGTCTTGATTTTATAAGAAGGAAAGACGCCTTCTCGTTCTTGTATCAAGAGATTGCGGAACCATGCTTTTCCCTATATTTCGTATGCGTGTTGAAGCTCTTTCCTTTTTGTGCAAAAAGTCTTTCCTTAGCTGTTAATTTCTGAGAATAATACCCTTTTATTAGTCTTCCCAGTGTAAACACAGAGAGGCGTCCTCTGCTGCGTTTCTTTATGAGCAAGAAAACTTTCTTGTACTTACTTACTTTTCGTTTCGTACGAAAACCGAACCAGATTCGTCCCGTTTATGTCATCTGACTATCGAACCCCTTTTCGTTACCCCTATTTTGTGAAAAATAAACTCCTTTCTCTAGTTTTTAGTTGACGACAACTGTATTCTTTCATGGTATTCCCTAATATGCATTTTTTCTGTGAAAAGACGATGATTTCTACATTACATTCCTACTACACATCTTTCTGTTGTGCGAATTCGAAACCATTATACATTTTCTGGGGCGCCAAACTCTCCTTCTTCGCCCTTGGGCAGTAAAAAAGAAAACCCTCTCTTTAACTTGTAATTCATGAGCATAACAACCTTTCTTTAGCCTTTCCGTCGTCTTGTTTCTGTGAAAAAATGGGGCCCCCTCCGTCTTTACTCCATGAGTAGGGAAGGTTCCACGTACATACCTTTTTATTTAAAGTAAATATCAAATCTGTTTTCTTCTTCTCCAACTATTCATGCGAAAACCTTTACCGTCGCTTCCTTTTGTGAAAACATGCGACAATATCACTTGTTCTTACTTCAAGAGAAAGGGATTCTCTTCCTACCAAGAATGCGGAAACCCCTTTTCTTGCCTCTACTTCTTTACCGTTATTCCATGAGAAAGGACGACTAATTGTTTTGTTCTTTTGTACTCTATTTCAAAAGTACAGAAAACCTCATGCTCTTGCCTACATTCTTAAGAAAACTGGAAATCACCTCCTCGGCCCTTACTGAGCAAGAAGTGACAACCCCTTGTATTCGTTTCTTGCCTTTATTCTTAAAAAACAGGATATCTCCGCCCTGTCCCTTATTGCGTGGGAAGGGCCAACCCCTTGTGTTCGTTTCGTGTTAAGAAGAAAATAAGTCCCATTTCTTTCTTGTCGGAGCGTTGGGAACATCGTTCTCTTGCCTTTATTCTTAGAAAACATGAAAAAGTTCCCCCGACTTTGTTGCAGAGAAACAGACATTCGTTTTGGATTAAGGGGAGAATTTATCCTGTTTCTTTATTTCGTTAGCATTGGGAATCTCTTCCGGTCGCCCTTATTCTTAAAAAACAGGATACCTCCCTAGCCCTCATTGCTTGAGAAGAGACAACCCCTTGTTCTCGTTTCGTGTTAAGGAGAAAATATATCCCACTCTTTTATTTCCTGAAAATTCTTCCATTGCATTTATTCTTAGGAAACAGATAAAAGCTCCCCCTACCTTATCGCAGAGGAAGAGGCAACCCCTTGTATTCGTTTTGCATTAAAGGGGGAAGTTATCCTGCTTCTTTATTTCATGAGCATCGGGAACCTCCTCCGGTGGCCCCATTCTTAAAAAAACAGGATAATACCTCCCTAGCCCTCATGACACGAGAAGGGGCAATCCCTTGTTTTCGTTTCGTGTTAAAGAGAAAATACATCCCACTTTTATATTTCCTGGACACTCTTCCCTTGCCTTTATTCTTAGAAAACAGAAAAAAGTTCCCCCGGCCTTATTTCAGAGGAAGAGGCAACCCCTTTTATTCGTTTTGCATGTAGGGGGGAATTTACCCGGTTTCTTTACTTAGCGAGCATTGGGAATCTCCTCCGGTGGCCCCTATTCTTAAAAAACAGCATACCTCCCTACCCCTCGTTTTCGTTTTAACGAAGAAAATACATCCCACCTTTCTTATTTCCTGAGCATTGTTCCCTTGCTTTTATTATTAGAAAACAGCTCTTCCGACCTTACTGCAGGGGAAGGGGCAATACTTTGTATTTTTTGCGTTGGGGGGATTCATCGCCTTTCTTTATTTCGTGAGCATTGGGAACCACCTCCTGTTGTCTTTATTTAAAAGAGCAGGATAATATCTCTTTAACCCTCATTGCGTGAGAAGAGGCAACCCCTCGTTTTCGTTTCG
>JABXWE010007715.1:0-18965 GCA_014611495.1 Limonius californicus
TTAAATGCTTGTAGTTCGTTTATTTGCAAGTTTGGGGTATTTATGTATTAATAAGTTTTGTTTAAAATTAAATTATCGTTTAAAATGTGCAAAAATATACAGGGTATTCCATTTAAAAAAATGTTGTTTTCTTTAATATCTCGAAAACGCGAAGTTCAATTGTTTTTAAAATTTTACCATCGTAATCGGAAGAAAAAACGCTACTACTTTGGTAATTTAACCAACATCGTATCTTTAGTAGTAACGAAGTTGGCAATAGTACCGACTTCAATTTGAACACCCTGTATATTACTCTATAGACTATAATCTATAGTCTATAGCAGACGTCGGCAACCTGTGCCCGCGGGTCACCAAGTGACCCATTTGATAATTTCAAGTGACCCATTTGACAATTTCAAGTAACCCTTTTGAGTTCCGCAAATAAAGTATAATTTCAAAATTAATTATAAAACATAAACATACATCTTCATTTTTTTATTAGCCTGCTATAATGGGGGTTGTTGATCTACTCTCCCATAGTGATCAATCCTCGTGGGAGAGAGGTGCCGCGTTAACGCAACCTTCGAGTCACCCATCCAAGAACGGGCGACGAATGTGCGCAACCCGGGACCTTACATTCATACATGAAGAAAATTTATTTGCAAAGGTACCTACGCAACAACTTAAGGATATAATGGAAAAGGTTGTTAAGATCGTAAACATAATAGTAGCATGATCAGCATTAACACACAGGCGCTTCAAAGTTTTTTTGGAGGAAATTGAATCGAAATATGCAGATTTACTGTTACATTCTGCAATACAATGGTTAAGTCGAAGCAAAGTTCTTAATAGATTTGAAGAGCGCTTTTATGATGTTATACAAATATTTCTTTATGGAATCGGTGGAAATGATCTCGAACTCAATGATAAACAATGGTTTTTAAGACTTTCGTTCTTAACAGACATAATGAACCATTATAATGATTTCAATGTACGACTACAACGAAATAACTACAAATTTTGAAAATGTACGAGGAATGGAAGAGTTTTCCTTATAAATTAATATTATTTGAAACTGATAGAAAAACTAAAATATTTCTTTTCTTTCCCTTGTCCAAAAGCCAACATGAGAAAGAAAATGTCGATGAAAGCAATCTAAATATGTTCGAAAGTTGGATTTTGAACATTAGAAATGAATTTGAAAGTAGATTTAAAAGTTTTAAGAAGCACGGCGAAATGTTTACATTTATAATAAGGCCCGGCGAAATAGAAGAAAATATTTTAGATTTGCAGTATTTTGAATATCTTAAAATTGATAATTTCAGTTTAGAAATGATTGATAAGTTCAACGTTGTGGACCGATAAATTCAAGACATAGCGGAAAGATTTAGAAAAAACGGAAGACAATAATCTTTTCATGATATCAACGTGTTGGGCATCACTTCCTACGAAGTTTTCATCTTAAAAAATTGGTTTTGCAATTTTGTCCGCGTTCGGTTCTACTTATAAATGTGAGCAAATATTTTCACACATGAAATTTATTTTAAGTAAGAACAGGAGCAGCTTGATTACCGAAAATTTAGATGCTTGTATTCGTCTTAAGGTGACCAAGTTGACGTCACAAATTCAGCATCAGGACAGCCATCGTTAACGAAGAGAGCGTTTATAAATAAAGTTCATAAATAAATCAACTAAAATTTGACATTATACTCGTTTTTATAATAATTAGAAAAATTATAGTTTTGTTTTTTATGTTTAAAGTTTAAAAGCACATTGTAACAATTTTCTCAATAACATTTATCTTATTATTCACTAAAACACTATTCTATAACGAAATACCACTGACCCGAAACGTCTTCTTAATAGTAACATTTTGGTTGATTTTGACCCGCAGCCAAAAAAAGTTGCCGACGCCTGGTCTATAGTATATAGACTATATATGTATAGTCCTTGCCCTCGTGCATAAGTATGTTACAAGCATAAGATAACACTCGGTGAAAGACAGTGTTGTCTACAAAATATGGGGAAATGTTATTTATAGATTTATTTTGTTGATGCACGCGGATAGTAGCTGATATTCAATTACCTGCACTCTACGGGCAAAATTATACTAACGATATTATATTTTACTTCATAAGGAGGTCATGATGTGCAAGTGAAACAAATATTAAAATTGTAATGACTGTTTAGTACTCTACTTCTTCTTTCGGTGCTTTGTCTCTTACGAAACGTAGCGATCTTCTCTCCTATGGTTGTGTTGCTAGTTTTAAAGTACCACAGACATAGAGGACCTACAGCTTAACGTCGGCTCCAAACCACGGGAACCGTAAATACTATTAATTCAGAGAATATTTACAAGGCAGAATATCTCGCTGGTTTACTACTTGTAGCGGAGAACGACCATTAAAAATCCGATGTTCCGATACGGAGAATTGAACGCCAGACCTTCAGCGTAGAAGCCTAACCTCTATTCCACGACCATCTCATACTCTACTTACTTATTCTGTAGGAATAGAGCACCGAATATCCTTAATACTTACGTGTACAAAACCATTGTACAAACTTTATAATTCAATTTTTCTTCAAATAATAATACTGAGAAGTATTCTAACATCAACATCTAAAAGTATTTAATAATATTCTCTTAAATGTCAATATGGTGATTATTATCCAAACTACTTAGGTACATTTATTTAACTAATTCCGTACCATCGAGTTAAGTGCAACAGCTGCAAACTAAATTAGAAATTTAAATGACTTAATTACATTCTACACCCAACTAATAATATAAGTGGTCGGTGTTTGCAAACGGTACTAAAATTTTGAACAGTTTTTCTACTTGATCACATTTGAAACGGGCACCTAGCAGGCACGTCCCTAGTACTAACGTGGAGAAGAATGTCCCAATTACTAGCACTTGTGCATTGCCAGTAATTAAATATTCCCTCACGCCCTTGTCTCGAACGTCAATAAGTAACGTGTTTGTAGTATACACAAGCATGCTACCACAACAATATATTTAACGTATTTTTCTAATATAAAATATATAACTATTGATTTTGAACTAAATTTCCCGGCTATTTACTGCTATTAGATTATTAACAAAGAATATTTTGTTCGTTTTATAATTATATACCCCTAAAAAAATAAATTGTAGGAAAACGCAGTTTTTATTAATATTTTTATATTTACTTCACTGTGTATAAAGTATTACATTCTATAATCAGCGACTTTAAAGAAATAAATCGACTAATCTTGTGACTTCTTGACAACAAAAAGTATTTGTTTAAGCTGCCCGTGTGTAAGAAGTAACATTTCACGGTGGCGATAACCTTATCGATTAATATTTCACCGAAGTTGCAAAGCTTTAAACTAAATCCTTAAGTAACAATAACGTTGTTGCCATTGTTGCTAGAGCAATTCCCCCAACAAAGTAATATTTGCAGCCCTTGTTACTTAACAGTAACGATTCCAAATACCGGTTAGGAAACTGTTATATTTCTTTACATAAAGCAATTCAAAAACTAAGTCGTTATTTTATTATTCGTCTTAAATTATTCTGTAGTTTAACTACCTTTCGGCTTTCAGGATATTTTTATCAAGTAATTGGTAGTTAAAACATAAAACAACCACACTTTCAGAAGGTGATTTTTCCAACTCTGCATTAATCCAACTTTCGTGAAAGGTTGTGCGGGCATTAAAACGCTTTCCAGATTCAAATAAAATATGAGGCATCCTGTAAGTGGGAGGAATTTGGGAAAAGCATGTTAACATTCTTTGGAAGCCCTTTCTGACGAAAGGCTGAAGAGCTCCATGTGGGGTTGAAAGGAACCTTTTAGAGAAATTTCAAGTAAAAGTACCTCCAAAAAAGGTTTGCGAAAATAGCAGAGCTACGACTGCTAAAACTACGTTTTTGTTTTAACTTAGTTTTGCGAAATAATATAAATGAAATTTTTCAAGGAAAATTCTTTATCAGATTGCAGAGAGTGATCAATAGATAACTGAATTTATGTAAGATAAAAAGAGGAAAAGCCACCGAACAGTCGGATTTGATATTGGATTTATTAACGTATTTCATAAAACAGACTTGAGTGCAATTTCCAAGATGAAAAAGAATGAGTCTCCGAGAAAGAGAAAAATCAGTGCATATATGTAATAGAATATTCAATATAAAATTCAAAGCAGGCTTTTATTATTTTTACTGTAGTTGAGAGAAGAAACAGATTCTACTTTATTAATGCAAGTGTAATATAAACTATAATTTACTGTAATAATCTCAATATTTACAGATCAAAACTGTTCTGTTACAGTACTATCTCCTAGAAATATAATTTAAAAAAACAGTTGTTAAATATCAGTTCTTCTTTTCGTATTATTTACAATCTATTCAGAAATCTAGCCATTAAAATATTTAACCATATAGATGCCAAAGACAAATCTAGGATAAATCTTAGATGTCCTGATATTCTAATATGTGATATCACCAGTTTCGTAAAAATAAAACTTTAATTGCATCACAACAGACAAGAATTAATCAAATACTATTTTTTGAACTGAATAACCATTGATATTTTTATAAAAATGTTTTATCTATCCATATTTGTTTTACTGCAGAAAATAACACCGTCTACAATACAATCATTCCTAACTGTAACATCTAATTTCTAAATTTGCCTGATTATTGGCATAATTGGTTCTCTATATTATACTGACCAAAATGGTATTCATATTAAAACCAGAACCAGGCACACTCTGGCCAAAACCTACAGATCGATCACCCTATCCTTTTAATAGAGACTGAAGTTTTCCTGATAGTAAAGGTGTTTTTGGCAGCACATCCTTCGACATCAAGGTCGTGCAGAGACACGAGGAGTATGCGACCGTCGCAAGATGGGTGGACGCTAAGAAATAGAACTGAATTGTCACCTCTGAAAAGAGTGACCAGAAGGGATCCACTGCGCGAAGCTCTCCACAAAATAGCTTACTTTTTCTTGTATTGTGATGCCTTGCAGTCTATAACTGGAAGATACATATGCGATAACATTGCGATTAAACTTTATGCAGCGTGATTTATTAACTGTGGAAAGATGATATCGTAAAGAGACACTGTCTGTTAATCTAGAGAAAACCTCTTCCATTGTCTTCACAAAGAAAAGAATCCGCTATGATTTGAAGGATTTCAATTTGCGGGAAAAAAATCTAATAAGAGTTGCTGTAGACAGCAAACTCAACTTCACATAGAAATAATAGCAAATAAGACGATCAAGGCTCTCTGGGAAGGTAAACGTCTAATTGGCAAAAACTGACAACTTAAGCCCTTCTTGATTTACTGCAAAAAATCACTGCATAATAGTTTGGTACACAGACGACTCAAAAGTAAAAGATAAAACGGGAGCAGGCACCTACGAAATAAGCATATAGCATAAAATCAGCTTTGGTCTTGGAAGATATTTTAATTTGAACTGACAATTATCATGACCTGCGTGCAGTGTTATTCGGACAGAACTTGTATGAACAGTCCATATTCTCTCAATCCAGGTAGATTGCATCAATGTATTTGGTGAGATTCCCTCTACTCTTCTCTTCGTTGTTGAGTCTGCCTTTTCGTTACTTATAATACCCAGGTGACCGGGTATCCGGGTGTCATGCTGTTGAAAACCCTTGCGGAATTGTTGACAACTTTTGATTTGACGTAGACTGCCAGTGGTGCTTTTAAAGCAGTCTATCTAACCTGATTGTCTTCATATTATAACAATTTCCGACCCTAGAGCAATTCGAACCGGGAAGCATTTGGACTATTACATCAAAAGCCTAACTCTCTTACCATTGAGACATCCCCGTCTGTGCAATTAATATGCATTAATACAACTGTCAACTAACTGAACATGTTTATTTGAATGTATTCAAAAATAAACCCTAATACTGCTGACATTATCATACTTTGCCAGAAGCACCAATGCAAGGAGAAGTTAATAAAAGTTATTTGAACAATAAAACTGAAAGATTATTGATAAACTCTAGTTTAATTAAAAGGAGAATTTATGTAAGGTTTCGATATTTAATTATCGAACCCAATTTAAGCAACGTAAATCTAATAAGAGTTGCTGTAGACAGCAAACTCAACTTCACATAGAAATAATAGCAAATAAGACGATCAAGGCTCTCTGGGAAGGTAAACGTCTAATTGGCAAAAACTGACAACTTAAGCCCTTCTTGATTTACTGCAAAAAATCACTGCATAATAGTTTGGTACACAGACGACTCAAAAGTAAAAGATAAAACGGGAGCAGGCACCTACGAAATAAGCATATAGCATAAAATCAGCTTTGGTCTTGGAAGATATTTTAATTTGAACTGACAATTATCATGACCTGCGTGCAGTGTTATTCGGACAGAACTTGTATGAACAGTCCATATTCTCTCAATCCAGGTAGATTGCATCAATGTATTTGGTGAGATTCCCTCTACTCTTCTCTTCGTTGTTGAGTCTGCCTTTTCGTTACTTATAATACCCAGGTGACCGGGTATCCGGGTGTCATGCTGTTGAAAACCCTTGCGGAATTGTTGACAACTTTTGATTTGACGTAGACTGCCAGTGGTGCTTTTAAAGCAGTCTATCTAAACCTGATTGTCTTCATATTATAACAATTTCCGACCCTAGAGCAATTCGAACCGGGAAGCATTTGGACTATTACATCAAAAGCCGAACTCTCTTACCATTGAGACATCCCCGTCTGTGCAATTAATATGCATTAATACAACTGTCAACTAACTGAACATGTTTATTTGAATGTATTCAAAAATAAACTCAAATACTGCTGACATTATCATACTTTGCCGGAAGCACCAATGCAAGGAGAAGTTAATAAAAATTATTTGAACAATAAAACTGAAAGATTATTGATAAAAAACTCTACTTTAATTAAAAGGAGAATTTATGTAAGGTTTCGATATTTAATTATCGAACACAATTTAAGTAACGTAAAGCATATTTGATTATTTACAATAATCTCCATTTACTTTAGAACACTTACTGAAACGTTCTAAAAGTTATTGAAAACAGTCGGTAGAAGCGCCTGAAGAAACTGTTAGTACATTGGCTCTTCCGTTTTTATTAATATATTCTGCGTCTACGTCTACTCATTTTCCTTTGATATCAGTTTTCACTTTCAAAATTGAGGTAACGCACTATTTACTATTTGTTACAAAATGGACGAATCGTCTTCTTAGCGACGATCAACACATGTTCCATCATTCTCTTGTGACCAAAGCTGCATTTCTACATATGACGAATGGCTGGTACCAGCGCCATCTTACTCAACTTTGAAACGTTTATACCATTCGAAAGCGCTAGTACAGCTTAGAGTATTATTACCATATATATTGTTTGAAGCTTTCGAGGTTTCTTGAACTGTCAACACTATGATTAATTTTCGGCTTGGACCGCGTCGTCGGTTACTGTTTGTGAACCTGAACAAGCTAAAGTTTCGCAAGACATTGCAGCTTGCATCTTCAGAATCTTCCTAGTACTACGAGTGATCAGCAATCCTGCCTTTGCTGAGTATAACCACCAATCGACGACGCGGTCCAAGCCGATAATTAATCATGGTGTTGAAGATTATTACCGTAAACAGTTTTCAAAATTTAATAAGTTTTTGCTGGAGTTTTTCCTAACTTATAACATTTAATGTCCAGTCGTTGCTCCATGGTCCTGACAGAACCACAATGTACGCGCTAAACTAACAGCTGTTTAATTTTTGCTTATCCACCTTCTACTGGTAAAACATCGAACTGTTATATGCTACTTAATTTCTTTAAATTTTGCTCGGCTCCAGTGCTTTAACGTCAATCCACAAATTAAATTACAAATTTATGCACAATATTAAGTTTGGTATTTAAAGGTTCTATGTTACAAAGTACTGTTGATATTCAATCAAAAAAGCAATTGGTTTCACGAAAATGAACAATCGACTTACAATCTGTGATTGATATAAACGCACTAACTCTGCAAAAGTTTGTTTTCTATAGCTAACGTTTTAACATTAAATTGTCATCCATTCCACGATTTTCGCCGCTAAGCTCGGGATCGCCTTGCGCGATGAAATCTTTAGGCGTGAAGGTGGTACCTATTCGGCCTCCACGATTCTTTGTATTCGGAAAACATCGCCTGACCGTATGTACATGATGATTATTGATTGTAGCGTTCAGTTAGTGGGCCGAACAGATTCGCCCGCGCTCAAAGTTTTCTATTTCAAAGTGTAGTTTTGTGACTAGTAAACAATAAATAGCGTTAATAACCTTTCAAAGACTTGTCAAGGCTTTCGATTAAAGAAAAACTTCAAAGTAAAACATTAGGCAGACTCACGCCGAATTTAAATTTAACACAAAAAAATTGAGAGAAAAGCACAGAACAGGTGTTACACCTATCGTTTTTCTACAGAGATTTATAAACTTATATGTGTTTGTTTGTTAAGTAATTTCTGATTCGATGATTATCTTATATTATTTTTTGAAAGCAATTTACAGGAATGGATTTTATAACCTTTTAACTTGTTTTTAAGAACTTCACATTAATTTCAAGTGAGTTCTTGCTTATAATAACATATGTTTTTGTATTTAAAATTACAATGCACCCCTCCTTGTTGAGACCTCACCGGCCGCCACTGCTTGTAATATTTATTAATCTGCATAAAACAATAAAAGCTCGTACATAGGCTTTACGACAGGTAAACTGCATCTTGTCTGAATTACGTGTGTTATTAGAATTTGTAATGATTACCGATTATAAAGTCTTCACTATAACTATATCGTCAAGTCCATTGAATCTAAATTATCAGTAGTTCCATACCGAGAATTCCAACTAATGGAAAAAATAAAACTTTAAGAGAATATTATGAAGGTCTATATTAGATTCCTAGATAATTTTGCTATCTACAGTCACAAGAAATAGAAAGTAAATATTTTTATGGAGTATACGATATCCATGAATATGGAAAATTGATTTATAAAATGTTTATATTAATCAGCGAAGGGTACTAAAGGACTTTAACTAATAATATAGAGGTTAGCAGAAAAGGATTAAGAATAGACGTCCGCATCAAACCAATGAAATGATTGATGACACTGAGAGAGACATAAATGCTACGAAACACTAAGACAAGCAGCTACCTCCTAGCTACCTTCCACATAGGAGGTAGCTGCTTTAACACTAGAAAAATACAACAATACGATTACGTTATCGAGACTTTTGTGGCAACACCAAATATTCAGTGTTACTACATGTCTTATGTGCAAAATATATTTTTAAATAAATTGCTATCGGGTACTGGAGAAAAATCTTATCGTTCCATTTACGGCGACTGAAGTAACACAATTTTCGGACGGGCATAATGTAATATTTTTGATGTTCCCCAGGTTAAGCTTCTACGTTACGCCTCAAACGAAAACCACGATATATATTAAATTAGGAAATAAGTAGAATATAGCGTTAAGATAAAATAAGCACCAAATTTTCCTTAATAAATAACAACTTAATTGTGACACTGCAAAAGCAACATAACTCCCTGTAAGAAACTTTTTTCCACACTTCTTAGATATAAAATGCGTTGCTTATATAGGGTGTTAGAAAACGGCCAAATAATTTGCTCATGTATAGGAAGTACTCATCAAACCAAACAAAATCGTTTTAATCAACATATGTCCTCAAATCAACTGTAAGAGGCGTTTCTATATTTTAATCAATAAACTGCAATTGTAGGATCTTCATTTATTATGAAAAACCTAATTTAGGTTATTATTATTTATGCACTGTACACAGTTGTATCCCGTACCATATACAGCGCGTACAGCCCTTACTGCTAGTATGTAATATATAATAATGTTTTAGAGATTCATACTGAGAAAGGTTGCAGAAAAGCATAGCTTTGCTGCGATTAAGATACTTTTATGAATAACGTTATCATTAATTTGCATAATGATCATGTTTGGGCAGATATAAATCCACAAGCTCTTGTCCAGTCAAGACATCAGCATCGATTTCCGATAATTATACCTATCTGAGTATTTTGGAACATCTTCTGGTAGGGCCAGCATAATAACTAACTTGTTTGATTGGTGAACTGTATTTTGACTTCTCTTGAATAACACTTTACCCCTACTATTGGAAGACGTGCCCCAGAATAATAGGGTTCGTATGTGATTTATGCACGATGGGGCTCCTCCACTTTTTTCAATCAATGTCGCAGAATATCTATAACCTACAATGACAAACAGATAGGAGAAGGTGTCTAATTACAGCCCCAGCTAGATCATCTGATCTTAACTTTCTGCATTTACTGTTAGTACCTTTACGGTTCAATTTCATACAATAATGCAATCTATTGAATACAATATAAAATCTCCTCTATCTCTGAAACAGTTGGTTTGCAGTTTGATTAAGACTTTCTAATTTTTGTTTGATGCGTACTATACAAGGGTAAATTATCCGACCTTTTCTTTAAAACCCCCGTATTTCTCGCAACACCAAGAAGAGGTAGGAATTTTTTGATCAACCTTGGCAGTAACCACTAAAATGTAGCAATAGATTAAAATTTCACTCATATTGATCAAGTGATAATGGCTTATCTAACAATTCTTTCGGTTTTTTCTAACAATTTTATCAGGGGTATGTTTTGCGAGATTTTCTTCAGTTCTTTATTGTTTTCGCGTTTGATCGTTTGCTTTGAGGGTGGGATCATGCCTATAGTGTGCCAACGTGGAAATTACCGCCAATTAAGCGAATTCGACAGAGGTCGTATTGTTGGCTTGCGCGAAGGTGGTTTTTCGTTCAGAGAAATTGCAAATCGCCTTAACCGGAAGCAATCCACCATCATGCGCTGCTATCAGGCTAGGGAGGGTCAGGAACGTCGTAGAAGAGGAACCGGAGGGCGAAGAAGAACAAATGAGTTGCAGGACCGCCATCTTCGACTTATGGCAACAAGAGACCGATTCTCCAGTACCAGATCAATTGCCGATCAATGGTTAGCTAACGAAGGTCGTCCTGTAACCCGTCGAACGGTTTACCGCAGAATCAGAGCTTTCGGCTTGCAATCCTATCGGCCACATCTTGTGTTACCACTAACGGCTCAACACCGACAGCAACGTTTGGAGTGGTGTAGGTTGCTACTCCACTGGAACCTAAAGTTGCATAGGGTGGTGTTCAGTGATGAATCCCGATTCTGTTTGGCGATGCATGATGGCCGTATGAGTGTCAGAGAAACACGTGGGGAACGTCGCAATGTAGAATTTTCTGTGCACTTTTCCAGCAGGATAATGCCCGTCCCCATATTGCAAGACGTTCTATAGACCGATTTGCAGAAGATAATGTCAATGTCTTGCCATGGCCATCCCGATCTCCCGATCTTTGGCCCATCGAGCATGTTTGGGACATTATGGGAGGAAGACTGAGTAACTTGCTGCATCCTCCGCAGACGCTGCAAGCTCTACAGCACGAATTACAGGTTTTTTGGAACACAATACCTCAAGAGGAAATCGACCATCTGCTAGAATCGATGCCACCATCTTGGTGTTGCGATTTCATGTCACTGAGTATGTTTATTACATTTGTCAGTAAAATAAATTACTACATAGAAAGTTTAACTATTATATAACTCTTAACATAAAACTACACCGGATAATTCATTTCTATTCACACTCATAATATCAGATCAGCAGACAATGGTTTGGCTTGAATTGCATAAACTTAATTAATTAATCACAGCTTTTTGAGTTTTGGAACTCCGCATTAAAGCGCCGCAAAAAAAGCGAACAAAACCAATTGAATACCGATTAAATGGTAATAAATTGATAAAAATCGTGAATTAATACCGCATCGGCTCAAATTGCAGTTTACGCAAATGCATCTCCAAACTTTCAACCGCATAAAAATGGCTGCAATTAAACAAGTGCAAAAGTAAACTGTCCCTTGGAAATTCTCATTGAAATTAATTGCTTGGTAAAAAATTACCGCTGCGACACCGCAATTTCCCCTCGACTCCCAAGACTAATATATTTTCCAAAGATACACTTACCTCTCTCCGTGCATTGGCCAACGCAGTCTCTCACCAAAGAACCCTCGCTTTGGTATTTCTGGAACAAAGAGGGCACATTCGTTATTCGCAAACACAAAAATTTAACTGCCGCTTCCACAGCCATTTCAGCGACTTCGTGAATTATGCAATCGAATCGTGAAAACAACACTGTTTTGGACATTTTTTTCTCGCGGAATTTAATTTCTACAATCTACTATTGTTCTACACCAAAAAAGATTTTAACTTTATGAGGTTTGTCATTTGGTGTATTTTTTACGTAACAGATTTTCTAGTAAGCGCATCGAATTTATAAATACAGGGTGGGTCACCGAAAACGAAATAAGCGCGATTATTATAGTTTAGTTCATTTGCCAGGAAAACGGGTAATACAGCTGTTTCCGTTTACCTATCTTCAACCTCAAAATTGGGGGTTGTGACCCTAAAAATTTTTTAACGCAACGGTTGTCATTAGACATACCATTTGAAATCTCGAAGAATTTGTTTTGCAGTAGTGTTTGTATTATTGGATTCCGAGCAGTAGTTCCCGCAGAAATGCAGCGCAAAGTTTCACGGTTTTAAATGTTCTGGAACGTTTTTGGAATAATTAGACAGCATTAGTTGATAATACGTTAGTATAGAAATTTGAATGTTTTTTTTTACGTCACCGTCACATCGTATTTGGCAGCTGTTGTTGTATTCTTTGAACATTTAAAATGGTATATTCGATTTCAGAACGAGTTGAAACAATTACGTTTTTCTTCGGAACAATGAATGTGTCAGTAAAAGCGCTAAATTGTTCAACCAGCAACACGCAGATACGCATATAAATCGCTAGATTATCTTGGACTTGGTAAAAAAAATTCGGAAGACCGGGTCTGCCACGTTGTTGTCGATCCTACATTGAGTACAAGGCAAATGGCTATTGTAAGAAAACAACGAAAACTACAAAATACGGCATGACGCTGTCTTAAAAAATGAGTCAAATGTTTACGTCAACATATTGTCAACCAATGTGTAATCATTTCATATGTGATTAGAACATTTCCTACCCCGAAATATTGGACTGCATTTCCACAGCAAAGAATGCTCGGAATCAAAACACTACACTAAACAAATTTATCGATCTTTCAATTGATATGTCTTTTGATACTCTTTGCCTTTTAAAATTTTTAGGGTTAAAAACACCCCAATGGAATTGAAGATAGGTGAAGGGAAATAGTCATTTTACATGTCGCCCTGAGAAATTAATTTGACCCGTTCACGTGTTTTTCGGAGAATTCAGGTTTAGTCACTGAGTTTGCGGTGGGCCACCCTGTTTGATTTTTCTACATTCTTTTTACTGTCTTTGTGCTTTCAAAAATTGATATTAACGTATTGACGGTCATAATAGAAAACGCTAATTTTTGGTCACTTTAGTAGCCCCTTAAGGCTGAAATTAGCAAGAGTAGTGTTAATTTATTATCTGCTTAAAATAAGTAGTGCCGTACACTATATGGTGCTATGTAACTTTTAAAACAGATATTTCTAATTTAATCTAACATAATGTACCTCTGGTAGCTACGTAAAAGTCATAGTATGCTTTGTAAACAGGTTTTTAATTAAAATCTTATAGTTTGTATTAAGAAACAATTATTTTGTGTTGTGCAGTAACAACCATTATCATTTTGCACTTCCCTTTGACAAGGTCTAAGTATCTTTCTAAGGGACCCTGGTGGGGCAGTGCGAATACGCGCTGTTAGTCGAGGTCACAGTGAAATGTGGCCCAATGGGCCGCGTGGTTAAGCTCCGGCTGAGACGATGACCGTATTTCACTTAGTTAAATGTAGGGTGCATGTAGCATGAATGGTTAGTGTGTAAGGGACTTGCGCACCCCCCTGAAGTAATGCGAAAGCGGTTCCGGGAGGACGGGGGGGTGGTAGTATGTATGAAAAAAAAAGTATCTTTGTAGACATTATACATAGTACAGTAAGTAAATACATTCGAATTATTTTCAATAGCCAACCTTTATTCAACTTTTTGTTGATTTTACAGTGTTTGTTCGTCTCAATATTGAAATTACAAACACACATTATTTTTAGATGATATACGAACAAGTATCTGCACTTACATTGTGATTTTTCGTAGATTTGCTGAGATTGGAAACATTCAATCACTACATACTTACAGATTTTTAAAAAATTGTGCTCCGGAAAGTTTATGCTGTTCGACAAACGCTCAAAAACAAGCGAAATTACATACACAAATATGGGCACATTATGTTAAGATGAGGATAAATAAGACACTTTAAAACATCCATTGAACTAGAAATATCAGAAATATCCAAAGAGGCTTTACTTTATAAGCCAAAGGTCAGCAAATATCCCTTCTAAGTTTCTTCTTCGTCGAGTGCTTTATCTCTTACGAAACGTCGCGATTTTCTCTCATATGCCTGTGTTGTTCATTTAAAATGCCACAAACATAGAGGACCACGGAAAGTGTAAACACTTCTACTCCAGAGATGATTTACTAAACAGAATACCTCGCTGGTTTGCCATTGCCTTGCGAGGGAGAACGGCCATCAAAAATCCTATGTTACGGTACTGGAAATTGAACTCAGAACCTTCAGCGTAGAAGTCCAATATCCTAACCTTTAGCCCACGGCGGCCTCTAAAAGATGTCTACAACACTGTAAAGACTGCGGGTGGGCAGGTCGTACCACGTACAAAGGCGTCTGATCCGGAAGGGCGCCATTGCAAGGCGATAAAAAGTAAATTTTAAAAAATGCTCGTGTTCATCAACTCAAACATAGATTTCACGATTTAAAATAAACAGTAAGATGATAAAAATGGAATAGTAAACTCAAGAACCGGAGCTTGCATCTGTTTTTCAAAGATAAAAGTAATAAAATGTCTTACCGATTTATCAACAACGTCAATAGAAACTAATATTATAAATTCTTTAGATATACAAGATCCAATTATAATTTTGTGGCTGCTCAAGCTCGGGCTATAAATATATAATAAATTTTATATCATATACAGGGTGAGTCTGCTAAGACAAATCTGCTCGATATCTTGTTTATTTGAAAACCTGTAAAAATTATTTTTAGACAGATTGTAATAGGCATGGCCTTCTATGTATAGGCAGTATCAAAAATATTTTTGGACTGTTTCAATGAGGTTAAATGATTTTTAGGAGCCGCTCATAAAAATATTTTCTTTCAAAAATTAAAAATTTTCATTACTTGGAATGTTGTAGTGCTTAGTCGATTAAAAAGCGTTTACTTTAAACATTTTTCTGAAATATTTAAATGAAGGTTAGAGATTTATTGAAAGGCAAGCTTGTAATATGAGAAACACGGATTCAGTTGCCAGGCAAGGACAATTTTATAATATTTTTTAATTTTAAATTTATTTTTTCGTAACGTTATTAACAATTTCTTCTTTTAGCTTTCTAATCTTTATTTTATTTGTTAATACTAAACGTGCCAACTTTTACTACCAGCGGAGTTTAACAAACTACTGACAAATAGTAAAATAAAATTAATTATACTGAATAAACAATTTAATACGTTATTACCTCTAATATTAAACTAAATTTAAATATAAAATAATAAAAAGAATAGCACCACTCGGGTATCAAAACCGGGATCTCAGCACGAGAGCCTGGTTCTTCATCACAGCAGCCCATTTAGACTTTTCATTATTACATATAATAGTGATACTCCACGAACTGGGCTTTTAAATGATTTTAATAATGAATTTAAACTGGCCAAATTAGCACCCTAATAAGTGCAATCGCTAATCATTGGCAAAATAATTTATAAATACAATATGCCGTATTTAATAACATCTAGACGCAACACTGTTTCTCGGTATATGATCCAGGCAGATATATTTTTGTTTTATTTTCCGTTTTACACTAATACCGGACTAATAGCAGATTAAATTTAAAACATTAATTTGAATATTATGTAGAACTTTTAAAGTAAACGTTTCTTAAAAAATTAAGCTTTACAGAAAGCAACGTTTCAAGCAGTGATACTAAAAGTATTCGTTTTCATAAGCAGTATTTAAAAATTATTTAACCTAATCGGAAAAGTAAAAAATACTGTTGATAGTGCCTATGCACAGGAGGCACCGTCTATTGCAATACGTCCAAAAATATTTTTCTAATTTTTCAAATAACCGAGATATCCAGCTGATTAAACTTATTGAACACCCTGTATATCAGAGTACTAAATGTATTATTTTGGTCTGATTTTTTGCCAATTAATAGATGCTCTGGTTTTATGCAGATATACGTATACCGATTATAACAAAATTAGAAATGTTTTTTGATATTATTTCTATTAAATAATTTTAGAATTTGCTAATTCTGTTTAAACAAAGGCGCGGAACTGGTTTCTTCTCGAAAAAGTAAAATATAACTTTCTGAACTTTACTGATTGCAAAACGCACAAAAAATAAAAAATAAATTTTTAAAGGTACTTATTTGTGAAAATTAAAGTAATTAGTAACTGTTTCTCTTTGGACACATTGCTATTATAATTTTTATATAAAATTGAAACATCCAATTATTGTATTTAACAATTATTTTAGCATCAACAGCGGTAAGTACATTTTACCGGTTAAGGATAATAATATTATCCAAAACCGGCATAAAATGCACTTGAGCGCCCGAGTAGATTTATCATATTTTTCACACTACCGGAACAATAAAATAAAATTGAAAAAGTTTTATATAAATGCCCAAAATTGATACCTAAATCTACAAAAGTTGCCTTTGATTTGGTAGTTGCCTAACCCTGTTGCTAAACAGTTATTGTTGTAAAGCATATGCTGACCTCCCAGTTTTTACTCACCGGCCGTGGACTTCAAACACAACTTACCACCTTGAAAATAAATTGAGTAAAGGCATAAAAATGTTCGATGGTGCCAAAAGGTATCCTATAAAGTATAATCACACCAGTAATCCACGAAGCCGATCAAATCAATAAGATACCCAGATAAAACAGATAGTCGCATTCAATATTGATTTAATATTTTCTGACTTATTTTACTTTTATATGATCTGGTGTCATTTTTTATTCAAATGCCTAGTATATATAAAATAAATAAAACATGCTCAAAACTGGAAAATGAACCTGGAAGGTGGCGCTGTTCGAAAAGAATTACCACATCAAAGGATTAATTTTTAATTATAGTAGTTGTAAAACGACTCAATTAAAATAATTTTTGAATATTCGTTTCAACCCAGGAACAAACTCGCTTCACAGAGCATTAATTTAGAAGTAGGTGGAGTAGGCGACAAATGTAATAACGAGCATTTCAAAGCAGGTATGTGTGAATGCCAGGAAATTGAGTGCGGCCATTACAACAGCACATTTCACAACGCCTCTTATGATGAGGTTTTACAAGAGGGAAAAAACTTTTTTAATTTCAGAAAAATTAAGTCATTGTTTACTCTAACATTAAACATAATAGTTTCGTTTTTCTATAAACACCATCGTAGGATAATGTTATTGTACTGTTACAAAGTAACAATTAATATTAAGAAAGTAGTAAAATTATTGTCTATAGAAAATATTTATAATAACATTATTCCCTTACAACTTATCATTTTTCACCCTCAATACTAAGCAAGCAATTCAGTGTGTGGTCTGTGCTCAGTTGGCAGAGCGCTCGCTTTCTGGGCAAAATGTCGATTACAGCTTGGGTTCGAGTTCCCAGCCTTACCACGGAACATGTACTGCAACCCACAACATACAATTTTCCAATCCGCCTTGCAACCGTGGGATAATAATGCTAAAAACTTGCTCTGAAATTTCTGTCGTTCGGATTCGACGTTAAACTGTAGGACTCCTTATCGCTTAGGAGAAACACATGGCAGAGAAGAGCCTGGTGTCAAAACAGTGGGACGAATAAACTATTGATAATGAATGAAATTGGTTAACCATTACATTACATTCTCGTATTTTATTTATCAACAAAGATCTCGTAGAAAAATCTCATATTCTTACTATTATTATAAAGCAATCACTAATCACATGATACATTAATTATTATTAAACTAAATGAAGCAAAACATAAAGAAACCATAGCAATATGAACTGGCTCTAATAAATTATAAGCACTTTTACTATCATATTATTAATTTATTATTCATTGTAAGGATCTTATTGTTATAGCAGGATTTAATGCCGTTTAAATAACTAACCAAAATATAATTAATATTAACCTTTGCAAACACAGCAAATAGTTATTTCTGGAAAGCCAGGCTCCACATAATACTCATTATTTAGCTAAGGCGGGACCGATAGAATTAAATTGTAAAACTATTATTTACTTTACAATATGTGCAAATATTATTTTTCTCGAAAATGATAAACCCTTTAAACAGCGCTAATTTATAGTCATATTATGTTTGCATTATAGTGCATATGATTCTACGATTTATCCTTTAACGTATATTTGAAAAGGGGATATTCGATGTTCTACAGAATAAACAATTGGGAATACAGAAAACGCGGCAATACATAGAATTTTTTTAATTAAAAATGTTGAGATCCATGCACAGATACCAAAAATATTGTGTATTTCCGTAACAAAACGAAAAAATAAACGAATGAGACAATACAATAATCTACCGGGGATCCATTAACGTAAAAAATACAAACATATGCAGGGTGTTCTTTTGTTAAGTTAATATTTTAATCTCAAAACAAACTATAATTTTATTTTTAAAAATACTATTAAACAAAGCGTAGCACGGGGTCCACGGGTTCAGTTCAATTGTTTACAAATGTAGGTTTAAATCAAACTTTTAAACCAAATTAAGCGCTAATCAGAATAGTGCTTAGTATAAAAAATAGTCTAATCACTACTAAATATGTTTACCATATTTATGAATTTATTTATACGCTGAAAGAATGGTATA
>JABXWE010007717.1:0-48389 GCA_014611495.1 Limonius californicus
CTTGAAGATGTACCAATTGCGCTAAGGAATCAAATGTGGTACATGCATGATGGAGCTCCTTCTCATTTCAGTGCAATTGTTCGCGACCATTTACATGCAGTTTATCCTAATCGTTGGATAGGTCGTGGAGGACCTCAGCAATGGCCAGCAAGATCCCCCGATCTCAATAGTTTGGATTTCTTTTTGTGGGGTTATCTTAAAACTCTGGTGTATAAAACTCCCACTAACACTTTAGAAAATTTAAGAGAGCGAATAATTGCCTCGTGTGAAACAATACGAAATACGCCGGGAATATTTGAACGAGTGCGTAATTCGATGCGAAGACGGGCGGAAGCATGCCTATTAAGTGAAGGTGGCCATTTCCAACAATTTTTATAAATCAAAATTTAACGTTAACAATGTTAATAATGATAAGTAAATAAATAAACAGATCAGCCGTTGCGAACATAATTATGTTCATATGAACTTTTCTTCATAAAATCACCTGAGGAATCACACCCTGAAATAGTATGTGTTCCTGCAGCACTGCTTCCTCAATTTCGGGGGATCTGACAGTTCGAGGTCTACCTTCCGAATTACCTTTATGGAAACAACCAGTTTCACTAAGACGGCGATGAATATTCGAAAAGGTTCGGCTATCTGGCAAGGCACGATCAGGATATCTTTCCTGATAAATACGTCTGGCTTCTGTTGCATTACCGTCTGCGAGACCATACACGTAATGCATTACCGCCATTTCTGCATTCGTATAATTTACCACATTTTCTGAGATATTCGAATAAAAACGGCGGAAAAATAAAATAAATACAATGAAACATTAACAATCTTAGAAATAATACGATGAGGTCGTTTTTTAAACAAAACATTACTTTATGTCAACAACTATTGTTTCGAAAATGATGTTTGTAAGAACGTCATTATTCCAAGATAACTGTGTATGTGTTCAAAAATTTTTCGCCAATACTGCTAAATGAAGCAATTTTAGTTTAATTATTTTAATCAAGAATGGTGCGTCTGACGAGAAAAATGCAAGAGGCCGTTTTCATGTAGAATTGACCTGGCTAATCAGAAAAAATATCCACATGAAAAAATATCATTGGCGTACCACTTTTTTTTGTAAAAAATATCAGGGGACATGTTTGCAGGGACGCCACTGGTGGAGCAATAGAATAACTTTTCTAACTAAAATATGTGGTTTTATATCCTATTAACACATACCAAAATTGAAAATAATATCTAAAGTAGTTTCGGAAATAATAAAAAATATCGATTAAAACAAAATTTATCAACACCGTGTAGCAGAAAATTTAAGCCGTTGCGGACATATGTTCATATGAACTTTTCTTCTTAAAATGACCTGAGGAATCACACCCTGAAATATTAGCACGTCATTAAGGAACACCCTGTATATATATATATATATATATATATACGAGGTGTGTTCAATTGAAACCCATCTTTGCTTTATAAAAAATGTATTCAACAATTTAATTAAAAATAATTACCGTCGCAGTTAAGGCACCTATCCCACTGTTCTACTAACCGGCGTATACCCTGCTCATAGATTTCTTGTGCCTACTGATTGAAGAATTCTTTCACAGCTAGGTATCTGTACCTCTGCGTGAGCCCCAAGATGCCGACCTTCTAACGCCTTTTTCAGCGATCCAAAAATATGGAAATCGCAAGGCAATAGAGCCGGGCTATAGGGTGGATGCTCTAAAATCCTTCATTTCTTTCGCTGAAGATTTTCTTTTACAACATTAGCAACATGAGGCCTAGCATTGTCGTGCAGCAAAATGACCCCACGCATAAGTTTTCTGGACGTTTCCGTATTAATGCTTGATTAAGCTTGTTCACAGTTTTCTTGTACAGATTTGCATTGACATTTGCTCCAGGTTTCTTAAACTATATCAACAAGGGTCCTTCATGGTCGAAAAAAAAATGTTAACATAACCTTGCTTGCAGAATGTTGTACTTTAAACTTCTTGGGGGCGGTGAACTTGAATATTTCCACTGCATCGACAATAATTTACTGTATAGTTCGTAGTAATGGCACCAAGTTTCGTCACCAGTAACTTTTGACAGAAGAAAGTTATCACTATTTTGCCTATAGTCTGTAAGGTGTTGCAGAGATAAGCCCATTTGCAAGTATTTTTGTTTATTAGACAAGATACAAGGGAACAATTGCGAGCAAACTACAGATTACGAACAATACTATGGACAAACCCTACACCCGCACCAACAATTTCTGAAATTTCTTTAATTGAAATTCGACAATTTTCTTTAATAAGGTTTTCCACACATGCCATTTTGTTTTCTGTTAATGCAGTACACCGTACACCAGGTCGCGGTTCATCCATAGTCGCCTCTTTTCCATTCTTCTAAATTTCTAAATTTCCATACACTGCTTGCATTCTTGTATGAATCAAAAATGGGTTTTAGTTGGACAAGTCTCGTATATTAGTATTAAGTGAAGTAAAAAGCTTAGTTAAATAAGACGAAGTTTCTAACGATACAACCAAAACTACAATATAAGCACAACAACTGGTATTTCAACGAAATTGATAATATCGTTAGCAAAACACAGGCAATTGGTAGTATGGCGTTATATTTGAACAATACTTATAAATTTAAGTTGGTTTTAAACAGGCTTATAGCCTACTTAATAAGAATAAGAAGAAGAAGAAGACTTATAAATTTACGATAATAGATACGAATAATATCATAGAGCAAATATGATTGACTTTTAAGATTAATAAAATATCAATTGTACTTGGAGTGGTATATAGACCACCTTCAATGGATTATAAATTATTCTGTGACGAACTTGACAAGACTTGCTCCTTGATTTCAATTGTGCATGACTTTTTATGTTGCACTGGTGATATTAATATTAACTTATTAAAAAATACAAATGATAGTACTTACTTTAACTTGATAGCAGATTCTGTCATTTAAGTTAAATTATCGATTTTCCTACACGGACAACAGAAAATTCACAAACTCTTATAGATGTCATTTTAGTTTCAAATTCCAACTTAGTGAGTGATCATGGGGTAGCAGATACACACTTCTCCGATCACGATACTATCTATTGCACTCTAATATTACCTGTTGCTAATAATACATTATGCAAAACTATTAGATGCTATAAACATCTCGATTTGGAGCGTTTTCAAAATGATTTGTCCTTAATCCCGTGGCAAAACATATTTAACTTAAACGATGTAGGTAAAGAAGTAGATCTTATTACAAATAACATTATAAATATTGTTGACAAGCAGGCTCCTTTAAAATTAGTTAATATTACCCATAAACGAAAGCCATGGATAACTGACACTATCAAGCTTATGAATCTTATGATAGACTTAAAGAATAAGGCATATAACAGGTATAAACATTCCAAATCATTAGAGCACTGGGAATATTACAAATCCATAAGAAATTCTTTGAATCTAGCTATAAAAAAGGAGAAGAAAGCTTATTTTAACTTTGTATCTAAGGGCAATAATGCTAAATCTGTATGCAGGGAATTGAAATCATTGGGTGGGAATATTAAAAGCAACAATACCATACCAGACCATTTAAATAAACCCGACTTAATTAATAATTTTTTATAAATAGTGTACCAAACATCAACAGTGATAATAATTTGTTAGATTTTTATAAAAACCACAAATTAAATGGTAACAATGAAGAATTTAATTTTTCCAGTGTGAATATTGCTGATACAGTGGGAATTATAAACAAGATTAAAAGTAAATCTAAAGGAATCGATGGACTCAATATAGATTTAATCAAGCTTTGTTGTCCTACCTTATTACCTTATCTAACACATTTGATTAATTTCTATATAGCGAATAATGTTGTACCAAAATTGTGGAAAAAAGGATTAGTTATACCATTGTCAAAAAAACCAAACGTTGTTGAATTAAAAGACCTGAGACCAATAAGTATTTTACCTGTATTCTCCAAAATTTTAGAAAAAGGTATGTGTTCACATATCCAATCCTATCTTGACGCCTATAAAATATTACCAGATGTAGAATCAGGCTTCCGTCGAGGTTACAGTTGTACGACTGCACTTATGCATATGACTGATGACATAATATCTGCTTATGATCACAACAATATGACAGCTTTAGTACTATTGGACTTCAGTAAAGCATTTGATACCTTAAATCACAATACAATGGCACATATTTTGAAATATATTGGCCTCAGTTCAAATGCGTGCTCCCTCGTGAAAAATTACTTAGAGGATCGTTTTCAAAAAGTAATTTTAGACTGAAATTCTTCAGATTACACGGCTGTGAAAGCAGGGGTTCCACAAGGTTCTATTTTAGGACCACAGCTATTCACCATATACACTTTTAACTTTCAAAAGCGTATCAAATCACGCTCGATGCATATGTTTGCCGATGATACGCAACTCTTGTACTCATTCAATAAGAAATCCTTTCGGAAATGTTTTAATGATATTAATCATGATCTCAAACAAATATTTAAAACATCAACGGAGCACTCTTTAGTTATCAATCCTTCCAAAGCTAATGTAATATTCTTTGGTAATCCAGCCAATATAATAGAAATAAAGCCGTTTGCCGTTTTCAAAGTAAATGACAATGTCATTCCAATTGTAGTAGTAGTAAGAAACTTAGGATTAACCCTAGATAATTCGTTTAAATATGTAACTCATATAACCAAATGCATAAAAAGCTTATTTAAATTTAAAAATTCTTTTCCCTCATAGGCATTGCTTGCCAATTCATGTAAAATCAATGCTTTCCGAAACATTAGTGCTATCACATTTCTCTTACTGTTCTCAGGTCTATGGTCAGTCGATTACGCAGGAACTTGCTAGCAGAATACAGCGAGTTCAAAATTTTTGTCTACATTTCATTTATGGAATAAGAAAATTTGATAGAATCTCGCACAAATTAAATTATATAAAATGGCTCAATATGTGTAACAGACGATTGTTACAGTATGCCATGCTCTGCCATAAAATCATTATTGAAGAACGACCATCTTACTTGTATAATAAAATAAAATTTCGTACTGTTTCAAAGGTCTCATAACACCACCAATCCATAAGACCGCTCTGTTCCAAAGGGGTTTTTCTTTTCTAGTATTTAGAGTTTATAACTGAATACCCTTTGGATTCAAATCCGCCTCGCTTCCAACATTTAAACGCAAATATAGACAGCAATTATTTCTTTCCCAGCATAAGTGAACTCTTACTCTTTGTTTTAGTTTACAATATATTATTTTCGTGCTGCGCTTCCCGGACACATCACCACAGAATTTTGTATTAAGTTAGTTTAGGCATTATGTTTTATTTACTAAATTTTCTTGCGATTTCAAGGTCTTAGAGCAGAACAAGAACAACCTAAGGGCTGTTCTTGAACTAACACCTTGAGATTTTTCCAATTCATCTTGGTCGTGTGCGATATATTTTCCGTTATGTATATGTTTGGAAGAATAAAGGCCTTTATTATTATATTATTATTATTATCATTAATTATGTTTGTCAGGCCACGTGTATATCGCGAATAATAAACTTAAACGAATATAACAAGAATATATGTTGTAGTGCCAGACACGTCACTTATCAGAAATACATAAAATAATTTAGAAATACCTTCGAATAATTAACTAATGAAGCTAGCGTAAGCAAGTGAATAAAAGTAGAATTAATTTGTAATCGTTCTTAGAAAGTAACTCACAGACGCCCACTAGAAGCTTTTGTAAAACAAATTCTGTTTGGTATTTACTGCGCTGAAAGCGGATACATTTGCAACGCTGCTTCTATTTAGTGGAACACTCTTTTAAACAAACTTTAAAGACTTTAAATAGCAGTGCTGCAAAACTATTACTTTTCTCGACGATTCTATTTCCCGCGCCAAGAGCTTTTCAATTTAAAGACCTTTCCTTCATTTGAGTTTTCTTTAATATCCTAGTCATATTTTATTAATCCTTTAGATCGAGATATATTGTTGAAACTGAAATATTTAAACCTCCATCAGATTTATGGACTGTTTTATTTGGTTTTATTGATCTGATGTTAATGTTGAAACTGTTTTCTTTCAGTTATCTCGCGTGTATTTTTTATGGCATTTCTGTGTCAATGGTTTCCATTTCATTTTAAAATAACCTTGGAATGAAACGCTTGAACTAATTTGTTTCTCAAGCGACCACCTAATTATCGCACCAGGGTTTTATTACCAATTTTAACAACGTCGTTTATTACCATGTGTAGTGTTAGTGGACAATCCGTTAAAACAGCCATCACGTATGCTAATGCATAAAGCTTTCGGAAATTAATTCGAGGGTAGTAATATAACAGATGGTTGTGGTGACAGTTGCTTGAAATGACGTCGTCAGACGGATTCTATCTTTCGATGCACAGGTGCAAAACTGCTGGTTATACTCATTCCTGCTCGTTGCTTCCTGATATCCTGCACAATCCACTTTAATTGTGGAAGTAAGATATTTTCGAACTTCCAGCGGTCTAAGTGTCTCGTTAGGATTCGAATGGAAACCGTCGCACTCCTCCGATTTTGTTAGGCGGAAATAAAAACTCTAAAACTTAACGAACACCCAGCAGATAAAATGGGACATCGCCATGAGGAAAGATACGGAAATCTTGTACATCCATTTTCAGTTAGGAAGCTCTTCTGATACAGGATCAAACTGGGTTAAGGAACCGCCGGAGCTTATGCATTCAGGAAAAGGGGTTTCGGGTTTGCCAACACATTTGCCTTACAACAAACCTGATACTGCATAAATGTAAATTTGGTGTTTTATGCGTTGCGGGAAATAAAATTTCTTAAACTTTGATGACGAAAGTGTGAATACAAATGTTTGATCAGCAGATTTACATTTAAAGAATGCAATAAAAATAATTGCATGTATGGGTTTCTTCTTCTTATTATTAAACAACAAACTCCAATTGTAAACATCCTGCCAAAAATTAAATTGCCGATAGCTAAGGACACACACAAACTATTCTAGAAATTCGTCAATAATGATTAACTACGAGTTCCCGGGACTGAAATAGAACGATTTATCTCAGCTTTCGATTATGTAAAAGTACTTAATGGAGACAGTATCAAGCTCTAGAACTTTTGTCATATCAAGTTCTAAAATATTTAAAGAAGTTTCTTCCAAATTAAAATGTATTTAATATTTAAATCTTAGTACGCAAAAGCTAATCTTGTATAAGATGATTTAACTAAAATACAGGATTATACTAAAAATATGCAGCAATTTTGAACAGCTCTCATTTATTGATAGATTAAGTGTTTTGAAACTAGAAAATTGTATGTTTACATGAAAAAATGGGATTTAATTAAGTATATGATTTTTTAAATTTTGGTTATATTATAGGAATAATGAAAAGGGTTACAGACTTATAAGAAATAATGTTCCTGAAACATCCTATATCATTTGGAATATTAAAGGAAATAGGCTGATAAATTTACAAATAAATTGCAACAACAGTTTTAGATATTATCTAGTTACTTATTTAGCATAAATAAATAGATATGTCCTCTTCCTCTGTTACGGGCCAATGGAACTTTTTCGACAATTTGAACTAGCTTGATGGAAAAGGGCCTGCAGCTAGCTCAGAGGAGTAGGGGGAGTTCGTGAAAATCGCTTATGGGAGAAAATCTTTAGTTGTGTAAAGGGCGAGTTAAAATAAGTGGGCGCCACCTTCCAAATCCAGCTGATTTTAGGTCCTCGTGGAAGGCCGAGAAGCCAACAGCTTACGCGAACGGAACTTACCGTGATTGTGCCTCCTCCTATATATTTAAAGCTTGCAAAATTCTTACACCAACAAGTACAAAAGACACAATAAGAGACAGTAAACTTTAAAACACATATAATGAAATGGTTAAAATATGACAGTACAGTAACATGACACAAGTTATAACGCAAAAGTTTGAATTACATGATTTTAATTCTTGAACGTTCAGAGAAACTCGCCGCCGTTGACGCCCAATATTTATATTATAATGAATCTGTGTGGCCAATGGCGTAGTTTACGGAAAAATACAATATTAATATCTTTTACAAACAATAAATAAATGGCGATTGAAGATCGCTTTTGGGTTGCATAAAAAAAGGTTCAATATCGCGAAATTCTGGAAGTTGACGCTAGCAAAAAAAAAAGGTTTCTTTGTCACAACACAAAACTGGGAGTTTTTACCTAGAATTCCGGTGGATGGCTTAAAGCGAGGCAGGCACAATATGGCGGTGATTTCCGATTGCAGGGCGAAAAAGAAAGGGAACGAAGACAACGTTCTTCGGGGCAGCGTGGGAACGAGCGTAGCTAATTCGTCCCTGTAGAGGGCCAAGTTGCTTCCAACTAGGTCAGTTAACGTGGAGACAGAAGCGAGACTTTTTCGGACGACGGGAACGAACAAAATTCCAGCAAAACACTTGCACGATTTCCTTCTTTTTTCTTTTCACTTCACAAAGATCCGAACTGAATTCGACAGGAGCAATTAACTTAAATTGTCCAAAACCAAAGCGAACCTTCTGTTATTATTTTTTTTATCCGACTTTAAGTCGATTTGATTACGCTCTACAGCAAACGGTAATACTATAAACTTAACAGAAGCGGTACGAAGGAAAAGAAACTATCTTATAAGTTACGTCCGTCTATCTTAAAGGTCTAGCTTCCACTTTCATTACGGCCCCCGTACGGGCGACCGGAACCATCAGAGATGTAAAATTGACTGACTTAAAAATGCAACGGGGATTTGCACTCTCCCAAAAGATATTGCACCATATTACGAAACGTTATGCAAGAGTTCTAGAAGGAATTATCACGTGCGACTCCCGAGGTCAACACTTCCGAGAATTTGGTCAGCAGAAAATCAGCCTACAAAGAGAACGTTCAAAGGATTAACGGAACTGGCCTTCCATAACTCAATTTTCAAGACAAAACAAAATAGCGAAAATGGTAACCCAAAATAAGACTGCAATTAAAATGACGTTATTAATTCTGACGAAGCGGCAAACAAATTAAGAAATCAATTCATATAAAGCGGCACATTTTAAAATGGACATAACACCTCTTCTTCTTCTATCATTTATGGTTGCCGATATAGGTAGGCTTCTGCCTGTATTTTTCCTATTAAACCTCTTCGGATGTTGAAGTCTAGCACTCTGTAACGGATGCAAAATGTGAAAATCGAATAATTGGTATCTAATTACCAATTTCGAATAAATTCACATTTGAAGATAAGGCCGACCGCAATAACATACATCTGGAACCACCGTGACGTAAAATAGCCGAGACAAGCGTCCCTTTCTCCAGCCGAGAGGGGAGCGCGCATGACGGAAGTGGAAAAGTGCTTCCTATAAAACCGTCCGCCCAGCCATTTAAATCATCTTTAGAATTTTTCCTGGCCTTTGAAGCAATTCAAAGTCAGAAATATTCCGCCGTTTTCTTAAGAGCAATCTTAAGTGATTCCAGTTTGCAAATCCGTTCCTGAAAATTAACCAGTCAAGTAAAATTCCTTTTACTAACCCGAGTGCTTACCTAAAAGTGAACAAATAATTTTCCTGTGCTTTCACCAGTGTTTGAGACAGTTTTATTCATTTTATATTACGAGTTACAGATCCCGAAATTCGACAGCCTGGAGCTCACTACCGCTGGGAGAAGTCGAGAGAATTTATTCGCTGTTGGAAACGCGTGGGAAGTATCAAGTTTTGAACGCGTAATTGGCGAGTATTATATTATTAACCTGCTTTGATCTTTTATTGGCTCATCCCGTAGAACGTTTTCCCCGAATAGTTATTCGTACCAGGCATATACTGGTGTTGGAATCGGAGTATATCTGGTAAAAATAATTGTTATACGAATTATTATTGTGTGCCGAGCTGGTGAATAATTAGCGACGTAAGCACACGGTAATCTTTCATTTGAATTCTTATTTGAATCCCTGAACTGAAATTGGTTCGATCCGTGGAGGAATTTTCACGAATCCCAATTTTGGGTTATTATAAATACCGGCTGTAATATTTGAATTACGTTTGGAGAATTTCAAACGGTTCAAAGCTATACACAGATTCTATGCGAATCTGGGTGCACCGTATGCCGATTTTATTTGCCAAATTAAAAGTAAATTGTTTAGGAGCCGAGATTATTAAATCTTATCAATTAAACAGTCAGTCTCGTCCCGTCATAAATACACCGTATAAATACAGGTTATCGTATCAAACCCGTCAATCACGACGCATTCAAAACGTCGCCGTTGTATTTTGGGGAAATTCCAGGAAAACTTAAATAAGAAGTTCCTGTTTGAATAAGTATTTAAAGTCACCAGAATTCAAGTAAATACGTACTTTTAAAGGAACTTTGCCTGCCAGCAGTAAAGAGCTCACCGGGGTCGTTGATCGAAGAGATTTTTAACGATTTATTCAATTTCATTTGTTGCTAATCAAACTTGCGTGTTTTATGCACCCCGCACCGGAAAATTAGCTAATCATTACCCGTTTATCCCGATTTACCCCACCGTAATCACTGAAGCCGCAATAACACTTATAAGCAATAATTATTTAATTTATTTGTTTGTGTTTAAAGTCCAGTCAAAACCAGACCGCATCCATCTTGGAGAACGATCGAGCAGTCGATCTACCGCAGCAAGCCGCAGTAGGTGTACCCGACCAGAAAGACAGTTGAGCTACAGAGTACTTCCAGACCTACTCAGAATTTGTTATTATTTACCTTTATATTTATTATTATACACCAGAACATTAATTTATTTTACAGTTTGTACATAGGTTAGTGCTAATTAATAAATACATTTCTTTTACACGTAGTCATTTTTGAACCCTGGACATCTCACGAGCTTATCCGAGCAATATAAGCAATATTAACGTGCAGCCCAATAAGAGTAAGCGGGCACGCCGTTACAACTCTCGTCACCTTTTTGGTGGTCTGCCTTCGGTTCTCATTCGCATTGGTTTGTTGATTTTTACGATTTTCACTAGTTTGTCCTTTCCCATCCTTCTTACATGCTTATTCTAGTGCTTTCTTCTTTGTCGTACCAATCTGGCTATGTCCTGTATATTACTCATTTCCCTTAGGTCTTCGTTTCTGATTCTATTTCGGAGTGTCTTGCCATGTATCGTTCTTATCACTTTCATTTCTGCTGTCTTCATCATTTGCATTGTCTTCGATGTGTCAGCTCTTGTTTCCGCGGCGTATGTCAGAATAGCTGTTTTATATATGCTCATCTTACTATCAATACTAAGATATTTATTTCTCCAGATTGTATCTTTCATACATCCTGCAATACGTAATGCTTTCATTGTTTTCATCTTTACTTTTTGTTGAAGGTTACCATTACCTGTTATTTGAGCTCCTAAATAATTCAATTTCATAACCTGCTCTATCACTGCATCAATTTCGAGTTTGCATCTTAGTGGTCCTTTAGCTATTACCATACATTGTATTTTCTCTTCATTGATTGCCGTATTGAGTTGCTCAGCTTCTTGGTTAAAGACATGTAGTAACCTTTGCAGGTCATCCTCTGAATCGGCGACGAATACAGCATCATCCGCGTAACATACAATGTGAAAATAAGCGTTTCCCATTTTATATTCTGCTTCTCTAGAGAGGCGGCATACTCTTTTATCCATTATCATGTTGAAATGGAAAAGACTGAGTGAATATCCCTGTCTTATTCCGTTATTAATTTCTTTCTTCGATTGTCGTATGTCCTACTTTGATTGAGGTCTTGAAATTTTTATTGATTGCATACACTACTTGAGTAATTCATTTTATTTCATTATTTTGATAATGTTTGTGATGCATACCTACTCTATGGAATCCTTTAGTCATATTCACGAAGCATATTTCTCAGCGATTATTCAGTTATTTGTTTTAAAATGAAAATAGCATCAATGGTAGATCTATTTTTCCTAAATGCTTGTTGTTCTTCTCTTATTTTGATATCTTCTGCCAACATTGCCAAAATAAGTTTCGTAAATACGTTTAGATCTGCTTAAAAGAGTTATTCGGTGATAGTTTCCTGGTACCGTTTTCTGTCCTTTCTTGAATATGGCAATCGTGATGTTTGTTTTCCATTCTTTTGGTATTATTTTTTGTTCTAATATATTACTGAATAATATCCTTATTTCTCTATGTAATGGTTATCCTCCAAATTTCAGCATTTCGTTAGTTATATTGTCCGTTCTAGGACTCTTTTGGTTCTTAAGATGTTTCATAACTCATATAATTTTTTTTTGTTATTTTTATTGTGGCTTCTTCTTGTCCTTCTTCATTTTCGGATACTTGTGCTTCTCTACCTTCTTCTTCTTAATAGAGGCCTTCCAAGTAGGTTTTCCATTCCTCTTCTGTAATTTTATTGCTTTGGACGGTGTCTTTTACTTCCTGTTTATTTCTTCATAGCATTCCCCAAATTTTCTTCTGGTTCCCATACATATCTCTCTTTATTCCTTAGGTAAATCTCTCCCAGTATTCTTCTTTTATTCTTCTAACTTCTGTATTTGTTATATTATGTTCTCGTGTATACACATTCCAGTTTTCTTGTGTCTTATTGGGTAAATACTGTATATACGCTTTTTTTTCTTTCACGTATTTATTATGTTTCTGGGGTTTACCATGATGTTTTGTTGGTTTTATTGATATTTACTCGTCTTTTCCCTATAGCTCCCTTGGCTGCCCTTAGGATATTATTCTTTAGAGTTGTTCCCTGTTGGTCTATATGTTGTTCGCCGCTAATTGGATGTTGATTTATTTTTTCTTTGAGGCGATTCTCGAATAATTGTTTTGTGCTTTTTGTATATCCACTGTATCTTATTTGTCTAGTTGCAATTTGGAAAATGTGTCTTGTACTTAACCCATACATGTATATAACTTTTGAGAGAAAATATTGATGATTAAATAAAGTGCAGTAAAATTTAAATTAACAATACGATTCGCTGTACCACGAACCACCGCAGCACGACTCGGTGCGACACGATTCGCCGTGACACGATTCGCCGCGGCACGATTCCCCATGACACAATTCGCCGCAGCATGGCTTGCGCGGGACGATTCGCCGCCCGATTGAAATATTGTTTGCAAAGTAGATTATTATTTTATCATTTTGTTGATATTGATAGTGTCAAACGAAAGTTAATTACACTGCATTTACATTACAGTCGATGCTACTTAGTTATAAGAACTGCTCTAAAATAATGGATCTTTAATACATACTACGTTTTCCAAATAATATATTATTTCTTAATTTTAAGTTATTGACATTTCATACTTACAGTTTTTTTTTATCTTAAATGTTGTTTTATTCTAGTTGCAATGATTCAGGACTAATAAAGAGCTTAACGGTAATATCAATTCCATTAATGATTTCCATAACGAGTCATTAAACTCTAAATATTAAAAATTCCGAGTAAGCTTCAGAGATGAGTTTTTTTATGTAAAATAATTTTGTAAATTATAAAAGATATATAAAACTATTGGCTGTTTTAAAAAATATCTTCCTGAAAGTTTAAAAAATATGTCATTAATATAATTTAACAAAATGTGTACATACTAGAATTATACTGTTTAAAGGCCATTAACTCACTATATGTCAAAGTCAATTGCAATAACGGTTTTTGCGTAAATGGGTCTTAAAAATAGTAATTGCTAATTTTTCAGATTAAATTAAAGTTATGTAGATATTATAGTATACATATAGATACGATTATTGTAAACACTTAGATATATTTTAGCAGTTAGATTTCAACAATACTTCTTCTTGTTTTATAAATTGTTATGCAAGTGAACTAAAATGTGAAAGAAACTTCGTAAAGGCTGAGATAATAGCAGCTATAAACGTCTTTACAGGGAGGAACCTAAGTTCAACAATGTCAGAGACATCTTATTAAGAAGAGCTTATTGTAATTTTATATAAACTTTTTAAGCTGCTGTTGTGCTTTCGGTGTGTTCTACAACTTGCGAATAATCCTTTTCTGTTATCTAGAGAGTTGTTATTTGTACACCACAAATCATTTTGTATATAAGTAAAAAGAATCCTTGCAGAATTCGATAGCAAAAATAATTGTTATATAATTGGAAACACGGCACTCATACGTTTGCAATGCGTATATATCTGTCCCTAATAATTTATAACTTTATTTAGATAGAATAAACGGTTTGATAACATACCTAAGAATGTTTTCTTACTAATTTGTGAATTTCCAGATTCGCTTATACTGTGTTTAACACAATGATTGTACAATATGACCTTAATCAAGTTCATCGAAATTACAAAATTATCTATAATATGTTGTAATTCTACTTCAATCAACTTAATCATTATCAACATGTTGCTGTAATCAGTTTTATAATAATGGTTTTAATGCACAAGATGCAGTTCTTGTTGCAGAACAATATTTTTGGTCATACGGAGGTGAACTTAGCAGAAACATTGTTTTTGTTCTTATTGTAGAATAATTTTACTCTTTTTCAAGAACGTTTTAACAATTATGCTTGTTACACATTCCACATTGTTAAAACATTTCAAAATGCAGGATGTATTATTTATCCCAACGAAAAGTTAATCAAGTAGGACAAAAATTAATAAAAATGCGGATAAAATTGTCTACAAAATTCTCCCTAGAAAATGAATCTATTAGCATTCACAACAGAGAGCCGCGTATGCCAACAAGTTTAATAAGATTGTTATATACAATCTTAAAGCTTTCCACAAATTTGAGTTAAAATCTACCGTTAATTTAATTTTATTTTCACTCTCATGTATGCAGTGATACCTAATGTAAGGTACTGAACAAAGACGAATAATATTTAATAAAATAATAGGCTGTTTTACTTTTCATTCCTTCAGTTTACAGGGTACTGAGGAAGGAAAATTGAATTAGATTTAAAATTAAGAATGTCTATATTGTCTTTAGCTTACTTTCGTTTTTTCCGCAGGAAACAACTAAGTATTTAACTCTTCAAAATGTTAGAATATTATTCATTGCTAGGTGCAACATATCGCAATATTCGTATAAATTTTCCGTTTGTTATAACTTGATATTAAAATCAATAATCCGACAATTAATGAGATCAGTTGAATATTACCTGTTATTTGTTATTGTGTAGTATTTTTCTGTGGTTGGTGTGCCTCCAATCTAACTGTTCCTGCGTTTATTACTGTTAAAACGTTCCCAATCTTTATTACGGCACTTTTTCTGGATCGATTGTAATAGGTACAGCGATGATAGGTTTTAGAGTATTGGCTGTTTGAGCAAAACGTTGATTATTGCTTGGGTTCGATTCCTCAGCATTATAACGCAATATATAGAAATTTCGTCCGGCAACGAGCCATACACAATTTACAAATCCCGCCGGCTATCATAGGATCTTAATGTCAAAAACCCATGGAATTACTATCGTTTGGATTCGACATTAAACTGTAGTTGCCTGTGCTTCCACCTTAGTGCGAAGGAGAAACATGTGGCAGAGAAGAGGCCGATGTCCTGTGCCACGAAAAGGCTGATGATGATGATAAAATTCTACCGTCACAGTTATGTTAATGTGATGGGTGTGTTCAATTCAGTTAGAATTAAAATTCTATCATCTACATTACTATCGTTAATTAAGTTATTAATTTTCCTAACAAAATAAAATGAAACATACGCGGTTTGTAAATTAAGTAATGAGACTGGTAGCGTAGCGTTCGATCTGGTAACGATGAGTACGCGGGAGTGGAAGGGGCGGTAGGTGAACATATGATACGCCTTCAGTACGAGTTTGAACTCGCTAGAGTCATTTGGTTGTCCATAGCGATTTTTTTCGCGGAACATTCCTGTGGCTCCTCAACCTCCTTATTCGCCTGAATTGAGTCCATGTGACTTTGTCCTCTTCCCGAGACTGAAAAATCACCTCAAGGGACGTCATTTTGAGAAATATTCAAACGGCTGTAACCGGCCAGCTGAAGGCTGTTCCAGTATCCGAGTTCCAGCACTGGTATGAGGAGTGGAAGAACCGTCTCCAGCGCTGTGTGGCTTCCCAAAGCAGTTGGTTTGAAGGGGACAATGTTGAATTATAATTTTAATCAAATTAAAAATTGAAAAAAATCAGTCTCATTACTTAATTTATACACCTCGTATACATGTGAGTTGTGTCAAAATATAAGATATGTACTTTTAAATCTGCAAACTAATCATGGAAGTGTTTGTTTGCGGTTAAACCTAAATTAAAACTAAAACCTTAGACGTGAATTATTTAGTATAATGGTAGCTCCTATAAGAAGAAACAATAGGACTTCTTTTTTGTATGTTTGCATTAGAATCTTAATTTCACGTTTAACTTTTAAATGGCAATGGCAAACCAACGAGGTATTCTGCCTAGTAAATATTTGCTGGAGTAGAACTGTTTGCATATCCCGTGTGTGGGAACCTACGTTAAGCTGTAGGTCGTCTATGTCTGTGGCACTTTAAGCCTGCTACGAAGGCATAGTAAAGAAAACATTAAACACTCGAAGAAGAAAATTGGCGCACAGTTTGGGATAACGAAAAACTTAAGCCAGCTGGAAGGAATACGAAATTGATTTACAGGTAATGAAAAAATATCGTGGGATATTAGAGCCGAGTAAGCAGGAAACAAAGGGTAAAATTGAGAAGAAAATGAATATGGAAACAAATTGGATAGAGGACTATTATTGCTGCAAAGGTTGGGATAAGGCAAAACCTAGTACAACTGGAAGGGATGCGGAATTTTGTTTACAGATAAGATTAAATGGGGTACATCAGAGCAGAGGGAAAAAGAAACAAAGAATAAAATACTGAACAAAAAGAAGATGAAGATAGGAACAAATAGAATAGAGGACATTTATAGGCGAAGGCTTTAGGAGAACGAAAAATTAAGACGAAAGATATACGAAATTAATTTACAGATAAGGAAAAAATATCGGCGGATATCAGAGCACAGGAAGCATAAAACGAAGAGTAAAATGCTGAAACTGGACAGAAAGAGATACAAATTGTAGCAACGGGGATGGAGAACGCAAATTTAACAGATCCCGATTCTTAATTATGGACAAGCTTTCAGTCTTGGGAAAGGTGTATACAAAGTGTTAAGATATTATTTTTGTTCTGTTCATTGCGAATTATGCAATATAAAATGACTTTCATTGTAATTTTGTAATAATACGGAAACAGGGCGAAACGTCAACCTTTCTTGGTGCGTGGTTCACGAGTTCGCATAGTTTATAAGTACTTCTGTCTTATTTAATAATTTACACACAGGGAATTTTTCTTTTTAGTATACATTGCTTATGTATACTTTTAAAAAGAACGCGTTAATTACGCCTATTCTGTAGGCAACCAACTATACAGACAACTGAAGCATGCTATGGCCAAAACAATCAAATTAATTCAATGTTAAAAAATAAAACTAATCTTTATTTAGTGTCTTCTTGAGTTTTTTATACAACCATGTACAGTAAAGACGAAAAAGTGGAAGTTCTAATGTGGTATCAGAATGGCAACAGCTTAAGGACTATGAGAGACTTATTTTCACTAAAATATCCAGAAAGACCTATTCCTTGTATTCGAACCATACAATTGTTAGAAAATTTAAATCAGAGGGATGCTTAATTAGTTCCCATAAAATAAGAACTAAAAGTAATCACATTTTAACCGAAGAAATGAAATTAAATATTTTATGCTACGTTGAAGAAATCGTATTAACAGTTATAACAAAAAATAATAATTAAAAAAAATCTGCGGTGGCCGGGAATCGAACCCGGATCAACTGCTTGGAAGGCACCCATGCTGACCATTACACCGCCTTGCCGCTGATGTATTTCTGTTGTACAAAGGAAGTACAGTGTTCACAGACCTTACAGAAACATCACTCTGTCGATTTTTGTATTTAACTAATAAGTCATCATTTGCGTCCTATATACAGGGTGAAATACTTGTTTAATATAAACACTGCATCAACATAACCTTCATACTCAAATAATTCACAACTACAGTGACGTTTGCTCCTGTTTTTTAGTTGTCGGTATAGTTGGTTGTCTACACAGTAATAGCCGCGTTCTTTTTAAAAGTATACATAGGCAATGTATACTGAAAAGAAAAATTCCCTGTATACGGAGTAGGAGAGAAATAGGGCTCTCCTATATATTCTAATTTATTTTTCTAAATCTTCCATGAGGCTATTACAGAATAAGAATTTTGAAGTGTGCAGTAGAGTTTACAGCATTCTTTCATCAATTGTTTTAATATATTATGTTTGATGTTTCACTATGAGTTATATTTTTTAGAGCTACTTTGGTTCCGTCTTCTTCAATATCTGGAATGTCCTTGGAATTTGCATTTAAGTTTGTTCCTTTAGAAAAAGTTTGTGCAAATTTTTTTAGAATTCGTCTGCGACCTTGAACATTTGGAATGCAAGAACTGAAAAGTATAAAAAGAGCAACAAAGAGCTTGATAAAAAGTAAGAAAAAGGGGCTCACGCAGCAATTTTCTTTCGAATATGAAAGATGTGGCACGCACAAGTTCAATGCGGAGTTTCATCTTTGGCAATTTAGGAAAGTGAAATGTATCCCGATTCGATTAATACACCAAAATAGCAATCAACGAAAGTCAGAATAATTCACTATCAGAACTGAAAGAGCTTCCATAAAGGATTTCATATCGGCATTGTTAACTTGTTAAGCTTTCTGAATGTCTAACTAAAGTTCTAGATTGAGTTTGTTATATTGGGTTGAAACTGCGTTTGAAGTTTTGATTGAATAACAGAAACGAGAGTAAATTTAAAGTAACTTTAGGTTTACCTTCACACTGCCTATTTATTTTTGTTCCTGAACTTAAGCTATACATTATTTAACAATTTCAAAGATCGTTTTAATTATAATCGCTAATTAAAAATTTCGCTTAAAATCGCAGAAAGATGCACTTATTGTATTATTTCCGGTGGAGTTTTAAGTATTTCATTATTAATTATTTTACATTTCTCCTCAGAGTTTGAATTAATGCTGAGAATTCGGGACTGAGAAATTTATATTGACCATCCAAATTAAATTTTGAACGAACGCAGGACGTTCAACGGAAAATTAATAAAGCACAAATGAAACATTGTTTCCGGTAATGCCATTGTGAAGTGAAATTTTTATAATTTTTGTATTCACTTCATGTATGAAGCTTTGGTTTTTCATTATATTTACTCAAGCACAAGCCTTTGTATGGAAACTTGGATTGATAAATTAATTTTTGTATTGGAAGGAAATAGTTTGGGATTGCGTTTATAGTATTATAGCGAATGGGATAATTCCAGAAAATTTAGTAGGGTTTCTAATATTTTTGAGCTGGGGTAAATGTCAAACTTGAAGAGATGAATTTACTATGCATTTTCAGGTAATGGAAACATACTAAAACTCGTTTGAATAACTGCTGTCATCTTAAATTTTACGTAACGGCCAAACTTATTACTTTATGTGTAAAAGTAACTCTTAAAGTTGACTTTCTACAACTTCTTTGTAGGAAAATATATCTTGTCTTTATTACAAGAGTTGATGCGTTACTTTACTTTGCAATTGTAAAGGTTACCAGATATATTGAATTTGTAGTTTATAAATATCTACATTTCAAAGATAAAATTGAAATGAAAATTGATGAAATAAGTATTGTAGGTAGGTGTACTTTCAATAAATAGAATCACTGCCAAGAGAAATAGCTAGACGTATTTGAGGAAGCTTCACACTAGGTCAAAGGAAAGATCGGAAGGAAAGCCAACAATCAAGAGGAATCAGGCCGTGATAAGTGGTGGATGAGGAGGAAATTGGAAAAATGGTAAAAATGGTGCTGACGGAAAAGGAGTAAAGATTTTCAGTTAGTATAAAACTTTCAAATACAGGATAGTGACTGGTAAGTTACGCGGGAGTATGTAGAGACGAATAATAGATGGCAAAAAGCGATTTGGGGAGAAACTCATTTGAAAACACAATTTATGCGAGAAACTGTTGTTGTATAAGAAAAATACCGAATTACCTTGTATTCATCTAACTCCCCGGTGTCCACTTGTTTACTGCTAGGTATGGATTGTTATTTTTTTGGCATTCAGTAATCTAATTAGTAAGTTTATTTTCTTACAGCAATGCATGCTACTTTAAAACAGATGTTTGCTGCTAAGTTAAACAGATTACATAACAAACAAATTTCATTCAAATACGAACAGCTCTCACAAGCAATTAGATCGTAATACAACACGTAGTTACTAAACGAAGTACTCTGCTTATTCTATCCTCCATGCTTTAAGGAACAGGGAGTTATGTTTTATTACAACTTAATGTTTGAGCAAATATAGATTAAACAAACTTGTTTACTTGTTACAATAGCGGCTGGAAATTCTTCCGATTCTATATTTAACTCCTATTTATATTACTTCAAACATTATTTGTCCTTTGTTGCAACATTCTTTGTCGCTTCCCGCAAACATTTTTAGACTCTATTTTTTTTTCTTTTTTTTTAATTTGATTTATTAACTACAATCTGTCTCACGGAGACATTCAATAGGTGATTTGACAATATGATAGGATACATACATACAGATAGTAATAAAGACATGTAGGAAACAAACCAATGTGAGATTCCTTTTTCTAAACACAATAGATTTGGATTGGTAGGATTGCTGGACACTTTTTACAAACATAACGCGCACTACGCACTATCACACATAGCGGTGTGGAAGGTCAGAAAGTTTTATTCTTTTGAGTCTAGGCTGGACGTCGTCTTCCTCTAAGAGGGGTTCAATTAGCACGTTTGGGTGAATACTAAGGCGAGTGGCATAACGGACACTGTGTCTTTGGATTTCGTCTGAGATTGAAGGGATGTCCAAGTCACGTTGAATAACTTCATTTGGGACACACCAGGGGGCGTTTACCATTGATCGTAGGACTTTGGATTGAAAGCGCCGTAAGATGTCAATGTTGGAGTTGCTTGCAGTTCCTCAGAGTTGTATACCGTAGCTCCATATTGGCTTTATGATGGCTTTATAGAGTAGAATTTTATTATCCATGGACAGTTGAGATTTTCGGCCTAAGAGCCAGTACATTTTTTGAATCTTAAGGCCCAGCTGCTTCTTCTTCATAAAGATATGTTTCCTCCAGGTCAGGCGCGGGTCTAAATGAAGCCTCAGAATACTCACTCTGGAAAGCGACGAAAAGATTAAAGCAACCACAGAAACACGAAACACCATTGCGCCTTCCAAATAATACTTGGGCGAGAAGTAAAGAAGAAAAGGCACTTGCATTTGCTATAACCACTTGAGTACAGTATTCACTCCATTTGATTCCAAAATCACACTAGAAGAAGAACAAGAAATCCAGCACTACCTAGAATCACCGTTTCAACTGTGGCCTCTAATTCCGAAGTTCAAACCTACTCAAGTCCGGACTACCCTTATGACAGAACTAAACCCAAGAAAATCACCCGGCTACGACCTAATTATGGCAACAGTGTTGAGAGAACTACCGGAAAAGGGTTCATGTTTATCACTTACCTCTTCAACGCAGTACTGCGACTAAGAAACTTTCCAGAACAATGGAAAGTTGCCGAAATAATCTTAATACCCAAACCTGGCAAACCACCTACGGACCTGTCTTCTTACAGACCAATTAGTCTTTTGCCGCTCTTGTCCAAAGTTTTTGAAAAATTGCTCTTAAGAGAACTGCCACCTATTATCTTAGATAATAATCTCATACCTGATCACCAGTTTGATTTCAAGAAAAATCACGCCACCATTGAGCAAGTTCACCGTGTGGTTGATAAAATTACAAAGGACTTTAATGACAAACGCTACTGTTCGGCCATCTTTATAGACGTAGCACAAGCCTTTGACAAGGTGTGGCACCAAGGGCTCTTGTTCAAAATCAAAAGAACGTTACCTTCAGACTATTACGAAATTCTCAAGTCTTACCTAACTGACAGGCACTTTTTCGTCAAATATGGAGATAGTCGCACACCTCTATTCCCTATACACGCGGGTGTACCCCAGGGCAGTGTGCTGGGGCCGATATTGTACCTGCTTTTTACAGCTGATCTTCCCACTTCTAATTCCACTATGGTAGCCACTTTTGCAGATGACACTGCAGTACTTTCTTCTCACTCTGCACCTCACATGGCAAGTCATCAGCTCCAGCAACATCTGCAGGAACTAGAACTCTGGTTCAACAAATGGCGTATAAAGGTTAACGAAGGAAAGTCAGTGCAAGTGACCTTTACTCTAAGAAGAGTTACCTGCCCTCCAGTTATGCTCAACGGTACACCAGTACCGCAAGGTATTTGGGACTTCATTTAGACCGGCGCCTGACCTGGAGGAAACATATCTTTATGAAGAGGAAGCAGCTGGGCCTTAAGATTCAAACAATGTACTGGCTCTTAGGCCGAAAATCTCAACTGTCCATGGATAATAAAATTCTACTCTATAAAGCCATCATAAAGCCAATATGGAGCTACGGTATACAACTCTGGGGAACTGCAAGCAACTCCAACATTGACATCTTACGGCGCTTTCAATCCAAAGTCCTACGATCAATGGTAAACGCCCCCTGGTATGTCCCAAATTAAGTTATTCAATGTGACTTGGACATCCCTTCAATCTCAGACGAAATCCAAAGACACAGTGTCCGTTATGCTACTCGCCTTAGTATTCACCCAAACGTGCTAATTGAACCCCTCTTAGAGGAAGACGACGTCCAGCCTAGACTCAAAAGAATAAAACTTTCTGACCTTCCACACCGCTATGTGTGATAGTGCGTAGTGCGCGTTATGTTTGTAAAAAGTGTCGAGCAATCCTAACAATCCAAATCTATTGTGTTTTGAAAAAGGAATCTCACATTGGTTTGTTTCCTACATGTCTTTATTACTATCTGTATGTATGTATCCTATCATATTGTCAAATCACCTACTGAATGTCTCCGTGAGACAGATTGTAGTTAATAAATCAAATTAAAAAAAAACAAAAAAAAAACTTCAACAAGGTATTAACATCTTCAATAAATAAAACACAGTCGATCCCACAAAATAATATAATTGTAAAGGTGTTGATTAAAAAGTTAACGTTTTCGTGACCACTATGGGCACATCTTCAGACTATAAAAGCAATACAAATCGAAATGTAACAAAGCAGTAGCAATCAAACAGGTAAACTTACCCCGTAAAATTTTATGAAAATTGTAGAAATCGTAGGGAAAAATATTTTTATCAAATAAACATATTAAACGTAATCAGATCTTGTAGTATGTGAAAAATTAAATTAAACTTAAGCGGTATCAACGTCGAAAAAAACCAAACATTCTTCAGAAATTAAATAAATTAACATGTGGCACTCTCGAAAAACACATAACTGAACAAATTAAGGCAACGCCGAAAAATAAAATAAAGAGAAAACGGTGTACATATTGAATATAAAGGGTTTAAATTTGAATTTCAGAAACTCCAGCATCTGGAGCAGAATAAATCGGAGAAAAATAAAAATTAACGTCAAAAGACCGGTAACAAGATCACCATTTTGGTATATAAAACAAGTGGTAGACACAACATCTACCGAGAAAAATGTAAACTACTCTATAGTAAACTGTAGGTTCGAAACTAAGGTGAAATCAACACTCAGGGTGTGACCACTAAAAACAACCAACAATATAAAATACTTAAGAAAACAAATCCAAAATAAGAGGAACAAACAGATTATTGCAAGCTATTGAAAATATAGTTTAAATTATTAAAAGTTATGTCATTTAGAACATAATGGGGATAGTTAGCATTTCGCTTCAACGCCTTATTAATTTCCAGAATCTCAAGCAGGTCCATCTGTAAACCTTTATCACAAACGTGCAAAATCTCAAATTCTAATTTCTGATTAATGTTGTGGTTTTCAGAGATACTGATACATTCCCATACGCCCGGTGGTCTCATATATAAACACCCCAGTGTATAAAGTCACTTCTTTCCTAAGTTCTTTCTTACCCAAGTATATTAAATTGAAGAAAATTACTCTATTAAGAATTCCCTTGAACTCATTAACTCCCTGAAGAATTTTAACTTACCTGTCCACTTTATGTTGGTATCTTTTGACGTCTCCAATTTATTCCCCAGCGTTCCTAAATATGAATGCTTTGACCTTATTTCAAATTTTCTCAATGATTCCGATTTATCCGACAACCAAGTTAATATTATTCTCAAATTACTCAAACTTTGCTTACAGCAGGATTTTTTCTCTTTTAACAACACGTTTTTTACCCAAACCACTGGCCTCCCTATGGGGTCCAGCTTATCTCCCTTATTGGCTGATATCTTTTTGAATCACTTAGAAATAGATAGTATTTTTAAACACCCAACTCTATCACAACATTTTGTTCTTTGGAAACGTTACGTTGATGACGTGTTCGTCATTTTTAATGGTTCTCAGGATAAGCTTAACAATTGTCTAGATATCCTTAATGACCTTCATTCAAATATTAAATTTACTCTTGAAATTGAAAACAACAATTGCCTCCCTTTTCTCGACATGTCAGTCTCCCATTTGGACAACACTCTGAAATTTAATATTTATAGGAAACCCACAACTACAGATCACGTCATCCCGTTTGACTCTTTTCATCCTATAGGTCACAAATTGGCCTCTTTCAGGTTCTTTTTCCATCGCCTTTTTTCTTATCCTCTTAATAAACAAGATTTCAACAACGAACTGGACTTGATCCATCATATTGCCTACAATAACGGATACCCTTCTGAGATCATCAACAGATTGTTCCACAAAATTAAAAGATCCTTTCAAACTAGAATGTCGACGAATTTAGATATTACTAGAATTGATTCATCTACTAAATATTTTTCTTTACCCTTTTTTGGCTCTCTTTCCACTAAACTTTACAATGTTCTCAAACAAGCCAATATAAAGATTTCATTTTCTGTCCCTGTCACTTTAAATTCTTTGTTAGTTCATAATAAAGACAGTATCTCGTTACATTCCAAGTCAGGGGTCTACAAAATCAAGTGTAATAGTTGCCCCGCGTTATATATTGGCCAGTCAGGCAGAGCGATTAGAGCGACTAGAATTAAAGAACACCAGAATATTATTAAAAAGAATTTGGTCATTTTGGATCATAATATTAAATTTAAATCGGCCTTTGCGAGCCACAGCATTTCTGAAAACCACAACATTAATCAGAAATTAGAATTTGAGATCTTGCACGTTTGTGATAAAGGTTTACAGCTGGACCTGCTTGAGATTCTGGAAATTAATAAGGCGTTGAAGCGAAATGCTAACTATCCCCATTATGTTCTAAATGACATAACTTTTAATAATTTAAACTATATTTTCAATAGCTTGTAATAATCTGTTTGTTCCTCTTATTTTGGATTTCTTTTCTTAAGTATTTTATATTGTTGGTTGTTTTTAGTGGTCACACCCTGTATGTTGATTTCACCTTAGTTTCGAACCTACAGTTTACTATATAGTAGTTTACATTTTCTCGGTAGATGTCGTGTCTACCACTTGTTTTATATACCAAAATGGTGATCTTGTTACCGGTCTTTTGACGTTAATTTTTATTTTTCTCCGATTTATTCTGCTCCAGATGCTGGAGTTTCTGAAATTCAAATTTAAACCCTTTATATTCAATATGTAGACCGTTTTCTCTTTATTTTATTTTTCGGCGTTGCCTTAATTTGTTCAGTTATGTGTTTTTCGAGAGTGCCACATGTTAATTTATTTAATTTCTGAAGAATGTTTGGTTTTTTTCGACGTTGATACCGCTTAAGTTTAATTTAATTTTTCACATACTACAAGATCTGATTACGTTTAATATGTTTATTTGATAAAAATATTTTTCCCTACGATTTCTACAATTTTCATAAAGTTTTACGGGGTAAGTTTACCTGTTTGATTGCTACTGCTTTGTTACATTTCGATTTGTATTGCTTTTATAGTCTGAAGATGTGCCCATAGTGGTCACGAAAACGTTAACTTTTTAATCAACACCTTTACAATTATATTATTTTGTGGGATCGACTGTGTTTTATTTATTGAAGATTTTACCATATCCCATTTGGAGACAGATGGATTTCAACGAATCTAAGGTATTAACAGATAAGCCGATTGCAATGCAAAAAGCGGATTTATTATGATTGACGTCTTCCTGTTCAGTTTTAAGCGACTTTCTGGGGAAATATGGCAATACTGTAGCCCTATCCCTGTACACTGCATAGTCAGAGTGAAATGAGCTATAGATACAGGTAATAGATACTAAAATACCTAGTACCTTGATCCAAAATCTAGATACATCTATTTAGATGCTAATCAACACTGGCTTCAACTCTAAATACACCCTTTCGGTTCTTTTGACCACGATATTGTACATGTTCCGTAAATAAATATTAAGTATGTGCTAAGGGGTAACTCATTTTTGCCGAATTTTTATAAATCAGGAGGTTCTGGACATAGCGAAAGCTACTTTTGTTTGGAGTTTTTTGCTTAAAATGAACGTCGAAGATTGTCACAATTATTTAATTACCTACTAAATACTATACTCAGTAATATGAGTATAAAAGTTTTTAACAAAGTAAGAAAAAAGTTAGTCTTACAATTAGATTACTTAGGACAAATGGCGGATAATATTTACATCACGTGATTCTACGTTGAAAACCAAACAAAAATCTTTAGTACCAGTATAGTGTCAATCCTTTGATTATGGAGTTATTAGTGACCAAACTTTGTAATAAATTTCGACTATCGTTGAAAAATACATTTAAATAGTATTCACAACTCATAGTCCAGCAAGCAAAATAAGTAATCAAATATAAATTTTACCATTTTGGTAATCAGTTTTCTTATAATTTAGTCTTTAACCATACAAAATCTTTGCTGTTTGTATTTTTGGAAGCCGCTGCTGGAGTAATTTTTGGATTTTTAGTATTAAAATTAAATAGATAGCTGCATGTATGACAAATAGATTGTTATTAATGTCATTTTTTGTAAACTTGTAAATGTTTCAAAAATGACATTACCGACATTGGTACATATTTTATTTAATTTTGTAATTCAATCAATTACAATTACGATCAAGGGTAACTAAATGGATGCATCCGCTTACGTTTGATTGGACAGCGTTGTCAAATTAAAAAACTTTCAATTGCTAATAATCTAAAAACTCTTCATCTAACACCAAATTGGTAAAGGAGTCGCAATGTAAGAAGACCAGAGTAGGATAAAGGTAGGCGCATACTATTCGCATCGCACGGAACGGACGGATCGCATTTTTGTTTGCTATCATATGTAATACTATTGAGTATCGCATATTGTCCGCATCGGAAGGATCGCATAAACGGAATTGCGGAATCACATCGTCGAAACACCATCAAATCCGTGAGATGCGATGTGTGTTGATGACGTCATCAACTGTATGAACTTGCAAAACGTAAAGCGCTGGAAGTTTGACTGAAATGTTGGTATAGTTTATAAGCAGTTGAATATTTGAGTAATTAAAACACTAGATTAAGAACTTACTAATAACGAGAGCAAAAATGGATGATGCTACCCTAATTTCTGTGATACAACATTATGAAGAATTGTACAATTTAAAACATCCGCAATATTCTGTTTTGTAAAGAAGGCAAAATATATGGGAAGAAATTACAAAAATAATGAATTAAATACAATTCTTCTTCTGAATTCATTTCGTTTCTAGGTGAAAACTGCGGCTGTAATAACGGGAGTGCGTAGCTAAATAGTAAGCGTCACAACAAAATAAAATCCGTTCCGTCTCGACTTTTTGCAAATAGTATGCGATGTAGCCAAATAAAATGCGATCCGTCCGCTCCGTCCGTTCCGTGCGATGCGAATAGTATGCGCCTACCTTAACGCAACCTCTTAATTGGAACAAAATTAATTAGGAGGTTGCTGATACTGGAAATGAAGTTGCTTATATATAAATATTAATGTTAAACATTCCAGGACGTAGGTTAATAATGAGAGAAGAGAAACAGAGCATCACGCACAATGTTAAATATGTAGGTATGTTGATAAATTAATACATGACTTATTACTGACTGCACTTTATTAGATAAGTAAAAGAAAGCACACGTTAAAAACCATTGGAATAAGTACAAGGACGTTCATGTGATACTTTCAAGGTTATTGCAAAACTATTTTAAATTAACATATTCCACAATCATCGAACTTTTACGCAGACTTGTTTCTGTAGAGCCTTAAAAAATACAGAAATAAAATTTTCAAGGTCGTTTACGCATTCCAACTATCACATGAATAACAGATATATTTTCTGAAGGTCGAATAGCTTTTAACTGTTTTCACACTGCCTAGTTCGTTCTTTTAAATAAATATAATACAGTAGATTTTTGGTATTATCGACCAAAGTCCGTATACAAGGTTGCTCATTAGTGCGTTAAAGTCCAATATTGGCATTATTAAAATGATTAATTTTTTTTATTTTTTTTAAGTGATTTAGTGACAAAATGCGGACATTATAATTTTTTTTAATAAAATGTGCAGGGTGATTGGCTACAAAGGAATATCTTCAGGGTATTATTTTGTAAACAGAACACCCTGTATATTTTTTATTTTTAAATTTAGCGTAAAATTATTTATGCAAGGATTTCATATTTTTTTATTTTGAATGAGGCGTTGCCGAGTTTATTTTAAAAATGTGTAAATATTGGGTCGGCACAAATTAATTTGGTGCATGGATATTACAATTAATTAATACATATTTCGCAGTTATGCAGCCTAAGGATGTACTAAAACGTCATAACCACCAAAAATTAAGTTTATTATACATGGCGTTTTTATACCTTGCAAATTTAATTTACTTTAAAGAGCGTTTTCTCAAGATTTTCACATGGAACACACAGTGTATATTATTATATTTTTGAATTAGCTCTAACTGCTAGGGCTTAAAGTATAAATGAAAACAAACATTTTTTCTTAATAAATGTATGGTCAAAAGCGTTTCCTTTCAGGGATAGAGCTTTTCAAAGATTCTATATGAAGCGCCTATATGTAGGCAATTCAATTTACTACCTACTATTTGTTTCCATAACGCTGGAATTTGAATTCGAAAAGTGTGAAAGAGGACTTTATTTATCCTGTATTTATTTCCGTCGTTATGGAAACAAATAGGAAGTAGTAAATTGAGTAGCCTACATTTAGGTGCTTCTTAAAGAATCTTTGAGAAGCTCTATCCCCGAAAGGAAACACTTTTGATCATACATTTATTAACAAAAAATGTTTGTTTTCATGTATACTTTAAGCCCTAGAAGTTTGTCCCTGCAATTCATTAACAACCTGTATATATGCTCAGTTTCATATGAAATGTACCACCCTTTAAAAATAAAGCTACGTGTTTGAAAATTTTGATAAAATAATGTGTTATTATTTGCGTATGAAATGATCACTATTTCCATTATAAAAATCAAGTGGTTGTGGTGTTTGTCTACTGTCTCTCATCAACTTGTTGCTTAGAAACAAAACAATATCTAGTAAACATTAATTAGTTGTTTCGCGATTTTGTTACATTTTGTGACAGAATTAATGTTTTAAAATGCTTCCAGACAACGTAGAAAGTTTAGCCACATTTCCGATTTTGATAGAGGTCGAATTATCGGCATGAAAGAAGTTGGACTTTCTTTTCGTGAAATTGGTAGAAGGGTAAATCGGGACCACACTACAGTTGAACGAATATGGTCTGCGTGGTCAGAAGAAGGCATTCAACAACATCGTCCAACCGGTAGACCTCCACGTAGCAGCAATGTTCGTGAAGATCGACTTCTTCAAAGAACGGCTACACGAGACCGCTTTCAAACAACAAAGTCTGTTGCTGTAGACTGGATGCGAGCTCTTCACCGCCGCGTGTCAATGGCAACACTTTACAGAAGAATCTCTTCTGTTGGACTGCGATCCTACCGTCCATTCCAACGGCTCCCTTTAACTGCACATCACAAGGCTGTTAAGCTTGCTTGGTGTCAAGAGCGGCAGCATTGGAATCAGCAATGGAACGACATTGTCTTCAGTGACGAATCAAGATTTTGTTTGTGGGCAAATGACGGCCGTACATCGATATCGAGGAGAAAGACGAAATCTAGAGTTTGTTGAAAGAAGTTCATCCCGTGTTCGTCCCAGGCACTTCAAATGCTCATCGCTATATTCATTATGTCTTGGAACAGGTGGTAGTACCATTCATGCAGACGTTGCCAAACGGTATTTTCCAACAGGATAATGCACGTCCACACACACTGGAAACATTACCAGAACGTACCTCCAACAAGCAAAATTGCAAATGTTGCCCTGGCCTGCACGATCACCGGACTTTATCTCCGATCGAACAGCTTTCGGACATGATGGGCCGGCGACTAAGATTATTGCCAAGAGCTCCTAACAACTTAGACGAGCTGAGACGCCAACTTGAGGTTATATGGAACGAGATACCCCAGGAGAACTAGATCACTTGATAGAAAGCATACCACGACGAGGAAATGCTTGCATTGTTGTTCATGGCGATGTTACACATTATTAATTTTGTTTTCGTTGTTGTTATTGTTTTCTTATAATCGTTAATCTTTTTTTATGAAAACCTGATCATTTCATATGCAATAATAAAACATTATTTTAGCAAAGTTTCAAACCCGTAGCTTTATTTTAATGGGTGCATTTCATATGAAACGAAGTATATATCTAAATGGTAACAAAATGGAATCGCATCGCAATGAGTTAGTAGGTTCACAAACACTATTAATTACATATTACATCAAAAATATGCTAGCTTACGCCTAGCTACCAACAACACCGTTATCGGTAGACTGCCATCGTCGATCCTTCATAACACCTTCCCTCACATTCCAAGAAAAACTTGCCTGCCCGGCCTCTCCTTCGAACCTTTTTAATCCTTATCGGCTGTTATTGAAAGCCAACAGAAGCTACGTATACTTTTGTCAATATGTATTCGTTGAGCGTAAATTCAAGTAATATTCACAGTAGAGAAAAACCACTGCCTAACAATCGTTTGCATTAAGTAAGTGTTGAAAATGTTTTTTTGTTTTAAAAATTACTTTAAATGAATTTATTTATATTGGAATTTTAGAAATTTTCAGTTATATATCACCCAACTATAGAATTAAAATATATTAAATATCGTCAGAATGGTCTGGAGTATTTTTTTTAACGTGTCAATCAGCCTAGTGTTGTAGCCTTTATAATTTGATATTGCACAATACAATAAAACCTGTTGCAACTGTGAATATTATTTTGAATTACTATTTAATTGAATTTCAATGAAGTAAAACAAGAAACAATTAACGAACGTTATTTGATCGTATATATTTGACACATTCTTGTGTTTTAATATTATTAATATCTTTGAATGACCCTTCCTTAATTTGTAAGAGATAGCAAGTAAATAGTTAGCGAACATGGTGCTTAGTTAGACTAGATAATTAATGCAATGCAGTACGCAGTTATTTGATAGGAAACAGAGCATTAAGGCAATGCAAATTTACAACACAGATAAATTGCGGAAATAATTAACGTTAAACTAAGGATCAATTAGAAATTTATTTTCTTTGATACTTAAAAACGGCAACAAAGATTAATTTGTAATGTTCATGGTTACGGTTTAGAAAGTATAGAAATTTTGTACAAATATTTACGAAGATAAAAAGACAGTTGTTATGGCTTGTAAAACAAATATACTTTTCCTTTGTAATTGTCGATCTAATTGCTAAATGTAACTGTAGTATAGCATGTTGTAAAATGTCGTTACACGAGAATGGACCTTTGTTTATGCTAAACGCCAACATGGTTTATGTGAGAAACTTCGAAATGCTTCTATTAGTGTTGTACAATGTGTTATATACGAAACAGCAACTTAACAAGTTAATGTTCATTTTTTTTTGTAAAATACGCTGTGCGATTATATTAATTCAATGTATAAGTATTACTCAAATAATGTGATGTTATGTGGGCACTTTGACTGGTAATTTTTTGATTGATTTAAGCTAGGTCTAGTATTTTATTGCTGCTATTTTATTTTGTAATAACCAGAAAATAATGTGAAAAAATTAAATACACATATATTATGAACGTAGTTTAATTATAACATATTTTTGCTTTTTTAGTAATTGCTTACCATTAGTTCTTAGCATTCGTTCGATATTTTTTTCGCCTTATGGCATTAGAAAACGCTTATTTTCAGGAATGTTAGTAGCCCTTTAAGGATTTCTACTGGATAGAACTCTATATAATTAATTCGTCATGCCCTCCGACGGTATCATCATACGGACGCATTCACTTCCACTTTCATTATACCATTACCATCACTATCGGTTTGGTATTATTTTATAAAATATTATTTAGAAATTATCAACAGTGGGGGATATTTCTTAAATTTGATAACCAAAATAGTTTTTTTTAAATCAATAATCCTGCATCAGTATATGCATATTCTGATATATTACCATCCACGATTATTACAGCATGTTCGCTTAGATTGAGCGCCTACTTTAAAAATAAAATGGCTGTTACTCATTCAAAAGCCATTGAAAGAAGGGAAGCTGTAAAACATTATATTGTGTTGTAAATGTACAGTAGGTTTTCGGTAGTAGAAAATCTAGGTAATAGCAGTATTTGGTAGCTACCACAAGTACTTTATAGAGACTTTCGTGTGTACTACCTAAAAAGCATTATACAAATGTTAAGATATTATTTCACGTTAATATTGGAAACTCGATTATTTCCGGAAGTTTTGAGTTTCTTGTTTACAGGATTTCAAAAATGTTGTTACTATTGGCGGTTCAGGTTTGTTCGTCTCTTTTCTTTCCATTTTAATCGTGTATTGAATAATAATGTAATGGAATCGAAACCAGGTTTATCGTGTGAGATTCTGGCGCTTCAACATGTCAGCTTTCGTTGCGTCCTAGCATTATTATTTATAATAGCAGAACATTGTGAATTGGGTTCCTTAATTATTTTAATATTGATTTAAACTAAAAAAATTAACGCCCTGTCACTGCAATCGATAACAGTTTAGATAAACTAATTTGTAAATGAGAAATACTGCATTTTCTTTGAGGTTTTCGCGGTTTCTCGAACTGTCAATATTACAATTTACTTTCGGCTTAGACCGCGTCGTCATTTGGGAACTACACCCAGCATTATCGGGTAAGGCCCGACCGGTAGCTTGTCTGCTTTTACAAGGATTTGCTCTAGGTCTAGAAGTTTGAGCAGTATTTGTTCGTAGGCTCTGCCTGCCTAAACAGGGCCGTGTGCTTAGATTATTTATTTAAACCTTGCGCCGGACAACGATTTGATCTGAATGTATGTTGTTTGCCGGGACAATAATACTTAATCGACAGACAAACTACCGGTCGGTCCTTACCTGATAATGCTGGTTGTTGTTCCCAAATGACGACGCGGTCTAAGCTGAAAGTAAATTTCTACTGGATAGAACTCTATATAATTAATTCGTCATGCCCTCCGACGGTATCATCATACGGACGCATTAACTTCCACTTTCATTATACCATTACCATCACTATCGGTTTGGTATTATTTTATAAAATATTATTTAGAAATTATCAACAGTGGGGGATATTTCTTAAATTTGATAACCAAAATAGTTTTTTTTAAATCAATAATCCTGCATCAGTATATGCATATTCTGATATATTACCATCCACGATTATTACAGCATGTTCGCTTAAATTGAGCGCCTACTTTAAAAATAAAATAGCTGTTACTCATTCAAAAGCCATTGAAAGAAGGGAAGCTGTAAAACATTATATTGTGTTGTAAATGTACAGTAGGTTTTCGGTAGTAGAAAATCTAGGTAATAGCAGAATTTGGTAGCTACCACAAATACTTTATAGAGACTTTCGTGTGTACTACCTAAAAGGCATTATACAGATGTTAAGATATTATTTCACGTTAATATTGGAAATTCGATTATTTCCGGAAGTTTTGAGTTTCTTGTTTACAGGATTTCAAAAATGTTGTTACTATTGAAGGTTCAGGGTTGTTAGTTCTCTTTTTTTTTACATTTTAATCGTGCATTGAAAAATAATGTAATGGAATCGAAACCAGGTTTTTCGTGTGAGATTCTGGCGTTTCAACATGTCAGCTTTCGTTGCGTCCTAGCATTATTATTTATAATAGCAGAACATTGTGAATCGGGTTCCTTAATTATTTTAAATCGTCGCTGCTCTGGCTAAAACACGCATCTCAAAAAACGTAATTTCACAGGAAAGGATAAAAACGTGTTCATTTTGTGAATTTACGTCAAATATTTATGTACTTTGGACATAACTATCTCATAACCAAAAGAATAAAAATGCCGCAATGTTGCAATAGCAGACTGTATAGTTTCATAATTATTTAAATAATTAGTTGAGTTACGAGGTATACCATTTAACAAAAAAAAACAATATGAGATACGTGATTTTTGTTTATATATTTCAGAACGTATATTGGTTTAATTTGGTTTATAAAATAAATTTACATTGTATTTTTGTTTATTGCAAAGAAATTAAAATCATTATTATACATAAGTAACGTAAACATTTCATTTTCAACTATAATAAAATACTTGTATATTCTCATAATTATTGAAAATAAAAACTATTGTGCCATATTTCCAGAGGTTAAGTTTACGGGATCGCCTTGTAACCTACAATAATATATAAAATGCTATAATTAGATTAATAATGCAAAGAATCTTATTAAAAATAAATTTCTCATTTTAAAAATCAATTAACTCTATACCTTATTTGTGTACTAGGCCGTCATAGAATGCATGATAGTCCTTGTGTATTCCACCTTTTAAAGATTGAAGGTGCTCGTACTTTTGTACTCTTATAGGTAGTGGTGCTGAATACAACTTGGGAATATCAATCCTTATCTGTTTTTGCAATTCGTTGAGGCAATAGTTGCCAATCGTCATTGAAACTAATTTTGTATTCAGTTCCTAATTGGGAACCATATTTCAAAGCGCACAAGTCATTCACACAATTATCACCTGCATTCTTACCAGGTCGAATAGATTTGTAATAATTTAAACAACCATAATCCTTGAAAAAATCATGTTGAATGTATTTAACGCGGTAAGGGCCTGGTGCAGATCGTCGAGATTCTTCTATTAGTTGCACATAATTAGCAGGGCAAAACAGTTCGCGGTTTTTTTTTCTTCTCTCGATTGTGGAATGAACACTGTCGCATTCCATCTGCGTATGACCTCTTATTAAAAATTTTTGAATGATGGTTGTTTTTCGTGAAATACTGTAGTACTGCAATGCATTTGACAATAAAACATTGCGGTTTTGGGCCGCACAACCATCTGTATAAAATATGCTATCCTTCCTGTCTTTCTCTTCATCAGTGAGCTCATGTTAAAGAAAATCGAGAAGGCAAGAAGCAAAGTTATTAGCTTCAGCGCCACCCCCACACTCATGCCATACATAGCATACGACATGACGGGTTTCTACATTGTAGATAGTGTAGTTCTTACATGCCAACTTTTGCTTGAAATATAAACCGCCTGCTTTTGTCAATGGAACTAACTGAATAGCTTGCACATCCACAGTGAATACACAAGCTTCACCAGCCAAAGCTTTTTCCTTATCAATACGTTTTTCCTCCCGTGCTCTGTCCTTTTCGAGGATATGAGTTTGATGGACTGCTTCACTCACTTTATTACCTAAATTGTGAGCAAAGCACAAGTCGCACTGGTCTTTTTTTTGGTTGAAATAGGCCAATATTCGTTTTCTGAAGTTCTTGAGTAAAAACCCATAGTCCACACACGTCAGAAATTTCTCTTTGGCTACAGTATTCTTTATAAACTTTGTAAACATCAGCATACGACTGATAAATTGGATCGAGATATAATTTACTGGAGGATGAGAGACAATAATGTGATGGCATTTTTTGAAGATTATTAAGAAATTCAGTAACATTTTGTCTCTATTTTTAGTTTCCCTCTTTGCCACCATCTTCCGTAGCATTTTTGGAAGTACTACCTTTTGCTGTCGACGCAATGGTCCAACTTCTTACTGACCATTCTTTCACACCCAAGGTGGAAACGAACATTTTTTTACAGACTGGTATACGCTTTCCATTGATTTTCAAATTATACTGTAAGGTACAATTTCTTCGGGACTGTTTGTTTTTGACAGTTCGTTGTTTTACATTTGCAGTTAGCACAAGAGCAGCTACGTATACTTTCCGACTATTCCAGTTTAACTCTTTCCAAAAACAATTAAATATTTCTGTTCTATTTTCTTCCGAAATAGTGAAACATTGCCGCTTTTCTTTGGACTGCTTACACTTTTCGGCATTACATGGTAATGTCAAATTGCGTGCATGGATGATGTTTTGTGTCTTCTGACTCTGGTAATTCTCACCGCGCATCCTTTTCAGTTGATTCGAATTCCGTTTCCAAGTTTGGGGATTACTTGCCCTTTAAGTGCTCTTTTACGCTTACTCTGATCATGGTTACCATGAATCAATTCCTTATCTGCGTTGTGTGATTTTATTTTTTTGTTTTTCTTTCGTTTCGTTTCGTCGTCGGCGTCGTCTGAATCACCAGAATCGCTAGGGACATAACTAGACTCAGAATCTTCAAACAACGCTGGATCTTCTTCATCGTCTAAACGACGTTCTTTGCTGCCTATACCACTATTGGAATGCTCTTTATCTTTTCTTAAATCGTTATTCTCGCTGGGAGAATCTTCACACAACTTTGGATTTTCGTCATCTCCTAAAAAATTGCTGCTAACATAACCATCCGTCGAGTTTACGATTGCATCTCCATCTTTGCTTAAATGATCACCGGAAACATAACTGAACACCGGAATCGGTGATATCTCTAAATAATTAGCTGCACAACTTGATAAACTAGATTGTTGTTCATTTTGTAATGCTAAAGCAAGAATTTTAGCTGCCCTACTCATTTCGATTTTGTTTGAGGTTCACTGAAAAGCGAGAACACGTTTTTAGAATTTAGAACAAATAAAAAAGAAATGTATTTTATAATATAATGTAAAGTTAATTCTGAGGTAATTTTACATAATATTATTACACATCTTATCCTATTTCAAACGAAAACGAAGTAAGAAACAATCTAACCTCAAATATTTTCTAAATTTTGTCATAAATTTTGGTTTAATTACTGAAATTGATAAATTAATGTATTTACCAAACGAATGTATTATAATATCATTAGTATAATTATAGCAGAAATGCATAACCTACCTCACAAATTGTAAAAACACATACAAACTGTAAGAACCACCTATTGTACGCACTACAAACATAACACACCGTAGTTACGTGGTTTAGCCAGAGCAAAAATTATACTCTTGAGATACGTGTTTTTGTTACATAGGAATCCTGACCGGCCCAGAGCTCGTAATGATATACGTGGTTGATGCACCAACGGCAGTCTAGTTTATTAATCTCTCTAGCTTGTATCTCAAAATTGGCAATTTTTGAGATACGTGGTTTAGCCAGAGCAGCGACGATATTCTAAATATTGATTTTAGTAATAGTTCCTGAGATTTCGAATGATTTCATACAGTCAACAATACAATACTTTGAAATACATATTTTTAAATGTAGCTATTTTAACTACAGCCTAAAAACAACATTAACAACGGCAGTGAGATCATTTAAAAATGCACCTAATGTAGTATTTTAGTTTTTACCAGCACTATATTGAATTACAGCGTTGCAAGTGAAAGGTTTATTTTTAATAAATGTATTTGTTTGTTAAAATTTGTAAGTTTAAAATGCGTAACGCTTAAAAGTACACAAAGTTCAATACTTAGCAACAGCAACAGAAAGACAACGTTTCCAAAAAATATTTATTTTGTAAAGAATTGGAATCTGCAATTTTAATGGAAATAAGGTATCTGTTTTGGACATTTGGAAACCTAAACTCAAATCGCTAATTTAATTGTCATTTAAGTTACTTAATATGCCATAAACATTATAACTATGATAGGTTCGAAAATTTTCGAAAATAAACTTTATAAAAATTAGGCGATTCTAAAACATTAGAATATTAGAATATTTGAAACAAACCTACTCTCAAGATTATGATCAAATTATGAAAATTCCTAAATACATGTATCTAAAACATTTCTAAGGATTTTACATAATTTTTGATCTAGTAAAAATTTGAAGAACTATTAAGAGTTATGAGTATTTGTTATTTATTCTTGAAGCTGGTCTCTGTGGCCTGAATATTAATATTCGAAAATTGTATATTTCATGCTTGTTTTTCTATAAAATATTAAGGGGCATTTCGAATACACAGTAAAAATACAACTACACATATAAAAATCTGAGGTTGTTGTCACTTCCGGTCATACCAGAAGTGATTTAAATTCATTTAACGCAGATGTATATGGAATAGTTATTAAGCGCCCTGTAGAATGGCTATTTAACATTTGCAACATTAAATTGTAATTAAATTCGAAAAACTCCAACAGAAATGATGGAAAATGCCAGCCCAACTAGATATTCAGACTCCGAAAAGGAAATAGAAACTGTAGCTGTTCTGCAGCTCTCGTCAATTTTCAAATACACACAAAACTGAACCGCTAATCCAAGAATACGTGACGGTATATGATTCGAAAAGTATGAATTTACAGAAAATATAAACGTGCTATCACACGTGAGGTTGGTAATGTGACGTGATACGCATGAGGTGACTACAGTGTGATTCTGATACATCAATATACCAGTACACTTTTTGCTCGTGACGTTAAATTACGTGATAGCACGTGATAATAGTCTGTTTCCGCCATAAAGCGTACTGGTGTCCTTGAGTGGATTGAACGTTTCATGTAAAATTATAGCAAAAAATCGTCAAATGGCCTTCCGAATAACGGCAGACGAATTAAACATCAATAAGAAGACGCCTCAAAATATTTTACAAGAAGAATTGGAAAAGAAACGATCTGTATAAAACTCGCAGTTTAAAGGATGAGCAAATACAGCGAAGAGTTGCATCGTGGGCAAGCTTACACTACAATGAAAATTTTCCTCACGCATTGTCACCGGTGATGATCCATTAGTGTTTCAGTACGATCTTAAATCAAAGCACTAGAATAAGCAGTACTCAGGAGATTGGTAAATCATCACCAAGACTCCAAAAGATTCGTTCGCAAAAATCCAGAATCAAAACCATTGCTGATTATTTCTTTCATTAAACATGGTGTCACAGTAAATAGTGCATTCTACATTGAAGTGATGAAGAGATTATTGCGGCCCATTTCTCGAATGCGATCGCAATGTAAGTGGTTCTTACTGCACCTGCCTATTCTGTACTGATTATATGTCATTTCTCAAAAATACGGCGTTGTTGAGATCAATTACCTACACTATTCAACTGACTTTGCAACAGCAGACTTTTTTATTCCTAAATGATTACTGTTCTCAAAGCGAAACAATTTCAGGACAAATTGAAATCAGTTCCTTCGGACGCCTTTTTCGCCTGTTTTTCAAAAATGATAGACCGTTGCGTGTATTAAAGTAAATGCATATTACGTTGGATAAATATCAAATATTGTTGGAGCTACTTAAATTGTTTTTCTTCTTATTGTACCAGTCCAGGCATTAAATTGCGAACCTCGTATGCAAATTTTCTTTTACAAAGAAAATACTACCGAAACATGTGTGACTTACCAGTTTCCAGATTTTTCATAAAACTTGTTCTGCTGATGAATTTTTAGCCATTTCAGAAATATTGGCAACCACAATTTCATCAGCATGCGGTACTACAATTTTTATGCGCTGAGGGTGTGCAGCCATTACAGATTCATACGCGAATGCAAGCAGTCTATGGAAATGCATGTATTGCGTACCCAACTGTGAAGGAATCGCGCCTAAAATTTAAGAATAGAAAAGAGAGGACTATGAATTAACCACGACTAGGTGTACGGTGTACTGCTTCAACAGAAAACAATATCACATGTATGGAAGGCTTATTAGAGAAAATCGTGGAATTTCAATTAGAGAAACTTCAGAAATTGTTGGTGAAAGTGTAGAATCTGTCCATAGTATTGTTCGTAATCTGGGTTACAGCAAAGTTTGTTCGCAATTTATACCTCGTCTCTTGTCTAATTAACAAAAATGCTTGCAAATGGACTTATCTCTGCAACACCTCCACAGACTACAGGCAAATTGGTGATAACTTTCTTCTGTCAATAGTTGCTGGTGACGAAACTTGGTGCCATTGCTACGAGCCATCCAGTAAGTTATCGTCGAGGCAGTGGAAACATTCAAGTTTACCACCACCGAAGAAGTGTAAAGCACAACCTTCTGCAGGCAAGGTGATGTTAACATTTCGGCCATGGAGGACCCTTGTTGGTAGAGTTTAAGGAACTTGGAGTAAATGTCAATGCAAATCTGTACAATGAAACTTTGAACAAGCTTCATCAAGCAATAAGACGGAAACGTCCAGGAAAACTTACGCGTGGGGTCATTTTGCGGAAATGCTAGGCCTCGTGTTGCTAATGTGGTAAAAGAACTTCAACGAAATAAATGACCTCTGAAAAAGGCGTTAAAAGGCCGGCATTTTGAGTCTGACGCAGAAGTACAGATAGCTATGGAAAACTTCTTCAATCAGCAACAAAAAGAATTCTATGAGCAGGGTATGCGTCGTTTGGTAAAACAATGCGGTAGGTGCCTTAACTGTGACGGTAATTATTTGTAATTAAATTGTTGAATACATTTTTTATAAAGCAAAGATGGGTTTAATTGAACACATCTCGTATATATATTACCATGTTACTTACCCTAAAATTATTATAATTATACTAAACTATACTTATACTATGTTAATTTTACTTCGTAACACTTATAGGATGTGATTTTTACTTCGTAATGATTAACGTATATGTAAAAGGATACTATTATTGATGGAGAAGTCCATTTTTTACCTAAAATTGTATTTAATTAGCTTGATTATCATGTTAAGATTGTTATTGGAAAAGTTATAATGATTGAAAATAAATGTATACCGGATTGGATTATGAGGTAGTTACGATCTTCGGAAAGTGCTACGTAGTGCCTTATGTCGTTTCGAAGTGAAGTTGTGGGTAAATATTCCTTATGGAATGGTGTTGAGACGTCTATATGTGGTGTAGACGATGTTTTGGGTTGTCCTGGGTAAAGTTGGAAGCCCTAGAATGTAGATTTTTATAATTTTGTGAGGCGACCGTGTGGCGCAGTGGGCGAGAGTCCGCTTCGCAACCGGTTGACCCGAGTTCGACTCCCGTTGTGGCCCGAATTTTAATTAATTCGGGAGCAGCGGGAGTGACTCGGTAGCATAGTTGGGGGGGGGTTTACAAGGGTGGGGCATGTTAGACTTGTGTATAGCGCTACGTGCGCTGATCCGAGGTAAGCGGGGTGGGATGAGAATCGTGGAGTTGCTATGGCAACTCCACGATTCTTAAAAAAAAAATAAAAAAAAAAATATAATTTTGTAGTTTTGACATCTAATTTATTTGTATTTACAAGATTTATTTGTATTGAAGGAGTTGTGATGTTTTTGATTTAATTTTGTATTATGTAAAGGAAGGATAGAAGCAGTTTTGTTGTTTAGAATAACTTTGTTAATTACTTATTTATAAAATTAGAAAGATTCTGTATTTTTGAGGTTAATTTTGTTTTCACTTAATTATTCTATGTATAATAGTTGTGCAGGGTGTATTTCTGTACTTTTGTTAGTGATTTATGTTTATGTTTAAAATGATTTTGAGAAGTTTTAATTGAATTTTGTCTGAATTTTATAAATTTTACATGTGTTTACTTTTTGTTGTAAACAGTGGCTTAATTAATATTAAAAATTTTGTAATTTTCTCAGGATGATGATTCTGAGGTTTATTTGTTCAAATTTTGTGTATTTATTGAGATATTAACTATTTTATAATGTTTGAAAACAGCTGAAGATGTAGTAGATTAATATCTAGTTTCCTATTGATACATTTTTAATTTTAAAGTAAGATTGTGTACCAAATTTCGATTTTAGTCTGTTTTATATGTTTGTAGAGTCAGCACGTATAATTTTGAGCTCCGATGTTAAATTTAAACTGTATTAAGAGCTAGTTTTGAAAATTGTGGGCAGGGCCTAAGTTTGTTGACAAATGTGTGTTAAGGTTATGTCAACTTAAGAAAGTTTAAATAAGTTCAAATATCCCATGTGATGTGTTTTTATGTGTTTAAAGAAGTTAATAAATTTCATTTAAGTTCGTTACCAAAAGTGTTTTATTCTAAAAGAATGAAACTTATCTGGATTTTTGAGGTCAAATTGTGTTATGTAATTGTGCAATTTTGGTTGAATTAAAAGATTAATTTACAAATCTACTTACTTGATCTGTTTAATACATTTAAACAAAAGTTGTTGAAGTGTATCCCTGGATTTTAACAACTTGTAACTATTAAAGTTGTACGAGGTCAGCAACCAGCCGCTTCGGAACATCTGGATAAAAAGGGATCAAGATGCAGCTATTGCAGATTTGAAGAAATTAGATGTAAAGGTTCGTTCAAACATTAACAGGATAAAAATAAGTTCACAATCGAACTATATTTGTATTTGTGTGATTTATTATTGTAATTAGATAACTAGCTTTGGAGAGGCCACGAAACTAACCCTGAGATATTTATAATTTTTATATGCTGATATAAATGAAAAATTAAGTTTGTAATGTGACGAATAATTCATTTTAATTTGTATTATTGGCGCAACCAACGTGAAGATTTATTTATTTTTATAACAAATTACATAACAATTTTTAATTTTGAGCTAGCTAAAGCAGGGCGATTATATAATTTAATTATTTAATTAATATTTATTTTAAAAATATATTATTACATAGCATTCTTTATGGCTTGTCAACGAGGGGCTTATGAATTATTTATTATTAAAATAATTCATGGCAATATATATGCGTATGTATATACACATAGAAGATTTCCTTCAGGGTACATAACTTGCAAATGCAAGATTTCTAATGGCGATGATTTTTTTAACGATAAAGGAAACAGTTTGGAATTTCGGGCCCATCCGCATAGGTGAACGAAAGCATACATAAATTGAAATAGAAACTGGACAATTTTCGTTTCCATAAAGCTGTAGTGGTTTAAATATTAAAGACGATAGTTCAACAAAATATCATTTAATGCGAATTTCGACTTTCTCTATGTGCTCTGCTGTTTCAGAATAAGAAATTGAAATTTGGAAGAAAACCGTTTTAATAAAAACAACTGTTTTGCTTCCGATTGCGGTTCTTATTTATAAATTTAAAAATTTGTATAAAACGTGCAACAAGTTTGTCAGCAACGTAAAATTATTTTCTACAATATTCTGACAACTATCCCGTTACAAACTGTAATCAAAATCCCTTTGCTAAACGTATTTCTGTAAACTCAAAATATTCTGGAAAGGTAGCTATGATGCAGTCGTTAAACTTACAAAAAATTGTACCGAAACTCGAATTGCCAATAGCTTACAGTTTATGACAATGGTATTCTGAATATTTAAATACACAAACGTTAAACTCGACACTACTTTTTTGACACTCTACAACATGTGTGAGTCAGATTTGCAACCTTTTTTCTAAAAAAAGCGATTAAATCTTTTATTGCTGATGAATTTTTTTATATAACTCTATTTAACAATTCTTGAATTCCTAAATTTCGAAAAATGTAGTTCCTTTAAAATTTCAATTTCCTAATTTTTCATGAAAATAATAGTGTAACGCTGTCTTAAAGAAAAGTAAAAACCTTATAAATAGCCAAACAAAACAATCAACATATTTTCTAACTAACGTTTATGTTTGTCGTTTCCGACATTTATTTGTGTTTCCGGGGCACGCGGGAAGCGCCAACCTGGTCACGGTGCCACTAACTAGCAAATAACTAGCGCTAAGTACACATGATTAGTGCTGTCAACGGGAGCGCAGCGGTCCTCTTTGTGGTGGACACGAAGGAGTCCGAATGTCCGTCTTGTCCTTTTATTCCGGTCGAGTGGGTGGCGACTGACCACCACGATATGACTTGTGTTTCTATGATTAGGATTAAGCCGCTCGTTCACGGATATTTTGCTAATTGCCTTGTTTCGCTAACCGAGAGGTAATGCACCCTGAAATTATATTATCTTTGCTTTTGTGTGGAATATGCCGATTGGTGGCTCAAATTTGGACAGATTTCTATGTTTGGGCGGAATGAGACGAACCCAAAATAAAACAACGTTTCTGCACTTGGATTTTTTTCCATTGGGCGCGTTTTGTTTTATCATTTTAAAATTGGGTAGGAAATGCGAATCTTGCGGTATAGTAGCAATCATCCGCGTCTGTGGTCTCGGTTGACCTATAATTTGGTGTCGTAATGACCGACTCTAGCTTTAATTAGTTTCCTAACGCCCAACATCGTTAGTCGTCTACCTTTCGCTGCTCTGGAACCATTAGTGATTTTAATTTAGTTGTTTATTTTGACTGCCTACCTTAAACTGATGTGCTTTAGTAATACGCATATATTGTGATATGATTTAAGTATTAATTCATAGGTAATATTTAATACAACTCAATATTTTTATTTGATTTACAATGCCTGGATCAATAACGAAGAAGATTTCTATTTTCTAAATATAAGTTTTAGGTTTTATTTCAGATACTTCTAATTTAGAAGGTAAGTAGGTATTTCTGGTCAAAACTAGAAATGTTTACTTCTCTAAGTTAATAAGCTAATATTATAAATCCAACGACAAACTAAAACTTCTAGTTCTAATCCAGAACTTTCCAAAGCAAATATTACAACTGTCAAAGCAGAACATAACAATAAAATCAACAAGAATAATGAATTAGATACAAACAGGAAGAATAACACTAATTAATGACGTAATAAATGTTCAAACTGCAGTCCGCCTTACTGTTCACATAAGTCTATCCGCGCAGAAGAGAATTTCGAACACGAGTTAGTGTGTGTGTGGGGTGATTGACCTACATGATTCAATCATTCTGTTACGTAAGTCTTCCTGAGTTTCTGCGGGAGTTTCGTAGACGTCGTTTTTTACTTTACCCCCACAAAAAGACATCTAACGGAATCTAGTCCCGACTATGGAGGGCACGGATAAATTGCACCTCACGCAATTAATCTGTTATGGAACGTTTCATCTCTATAGTTCCTTACAATTTTATGGTAGTGGGCAGGTGTTCCATCATTTTGAAACCACATACGCTGGCCAACGCTTCTAAAAGTTGAGGAAATTCGTTAAAAAATGTAACTACATTTTCCCATTTAAACTACCTTCAAGGAAGTGCGAATCAACGATAAAGTTGTCAACGATACCAGGCCACACATTTACAGTAAAAATTGCTTGCCGATTCCCATGTGAGTTGTCATGTGAATAGAAATAGCAATTGCGTCTATTTACACACCCATTGTTACTAAACGTCGCTTCGTCAGAAAACAGAATATTTCTTAAAAACAGTAGACTATTAGCAACTTCATTTCTTAAAAATTGGTAGAAATTCACTCGGCGTAGGTAATAATCTTCAGTAAAGTGTTGCACTAATGTGATGTGGTAAGAATGAAACCGTTTTGCTTTTAAAATGTTAAATACTGAAATTTGGCTAAAGGCTGCACTTCTTGCAACTGCCCGGTGACTTATATGGAAATTACCCGTTACCTGTTCGATGACTGCTGCTTCAGCTTCTACAGTTGTGACATGTTGTTGTCTCACCTTCGGCTTAGAAAACTGTCCACATTACAGCAAATTTCTTTCCAAACACCTAAAGACATTATGTGATGGATGGGGTCTATCTGGGTATCTTTGTACATATCGTCATACTGCTAAGTCCGCCGCCCCTCTGAATTCTCCCAAAATCAACGTCATATCCGCTTTCCCTCTATTAATATATATTGAAACTGATTGTTATTACCACAAGAATCTATACAAACTTTATACAGAAGTTTTTTAAGTTTTGACAAAACAGTAGCCCACATTTGCATGTTCAAAAGATTATTTACATACACACGAGTATTTAAATGACCACAGCAAAATCGGGAGATCGAGCAGGCCACTCAAATATTCCTCTTCTCCCAATCCATTATCGAGGAAAGATGTCATCTAAATAATTACGTACTACACGTTCATAGTGAGGAGGCGCACCGTCCTGCTGAAATATAAGTTTCGTTGACTTCATTTAGTTTCACAATGGTTGGAGAAAGTTCAATAATTTGAGGAATAACGTTTTCTTGGAGCAATTGTAGATACTTCGTGGAAGTAAGGATTCCTTCATGAAAAAGGGGCCCAATAATATTGTGACCAAGTATACCTGCCCATTGTGGATTAGCATCAAACCAGTACCTACACTTGTGTCTGTTGGCAAAGCCATCCAAATGAAAACGTTTAATCCTAAAATACAACTGATTCGACAAAATTGTCGTCTTCCGCAATGGCTTCCATGATCCACTCGCAAAACCCAAGTTAAGGTTTATTTGCCACTTAATACAACAATTGTAAGAAAACGAAGAATAGCATATTTTTCTTTTCTTGCCAGCTACTAAACCCTACGTTAACAATCAATTATAACTATCTCAAATAGGCAACATTCATAGTTAGGGTATACATTGGGGCAAATATACCTGAGTGCAAAGAGATGCTTGGCAAACCGCGTCCTAGATCTTACCCAATCAAAACAAACAACAACAACTCCTTACTGAGTGTTTTTTGTTTATTGCTAACCTTCCTTCAGTGCTATGGTTCCTAGATTTAAAATACAATAAAGTAGCCGGCTTAGTATACGGAAAACGTTTTCCTAATTTTTCTACAATATTTTTCATGTAACCCCATACATGTTTGAAACAGCTAGAAAGAGAAAAAAACACGTTCTCTTATGATGTACCACCTGGCACATGCTGATATTTAAAAAAATTCAAGACGCCATAATTTCAAATTCTAATCTTACAAGTTAAAATCGGTGCCGGTCAGAAGGCCGACAGCCGCATTCCCGACGGCCGAAATCCCGACAGCCAAAATCCCGACAAGCCATAATCCCGACTAGCCGAAATTCCGACAAGCCATAATCCCGACTAGCCGAAATACCGACAAGCCATAATCTCGACAAGCCGAAATACCGAGTTAGATGTTATGTTAATAGCGTAACTGAAATAAAGAAACTAAAATACATAAGAATTGAGTTATAACTAAACATTTATTACATTAAAATTAAATTTAAGTATTACAATAATTTTAAGAAAGTATTAAACATTTACATTATGTGCAACACCACGTAGATAGTCCATAATTTCGTAATTATTTCGATTACCTATAACACTTCAAATTCTCATGCACCCTCAACTTAACTAAGCGAAATGCTGTCGCCCCAGCTGAGATTGGAACGCCCCAGCGAGTCGACTACATTTCGCGTGACCTCGAGTGGCAACGCGTTTCTGCATTACTCCATCGAGGCCCCAATTACGGTAGGAACCTAAAATTTAGAAGATACTAACTTTTAGATTAAATTTAGAAATATCTATTTTCAATTAATTTCAACTTCTACTTCCCAAGAATTTAGAATATTACTAAATACTTCTACTACCAAACCACTTCTTTCAGACATTTCTAATTTATAGAGCAAATATTAGCAGCTCATAAATAAAAATTTCTAGTTGCAAACTGTATAATTTTAGTCTTCAAGCGAGTAGTAACACATAAAATTTCTACTTTCAAAGTAAATCACCTAGAAGTAGAAGTGTTTCTTATATTCATTTTTAGTATTATTTCAAGCTTGATGTCTAAATTATAAACTAATAAATATACTACAACGCAAATATTTTGCTTTAAATTTAAGAAACCATTCAGTATTAGAAACTTTAATATATTCCACTTCTACAGTTTCTACATCTAACCAAAATTGAAGTTTCGTATAATTACTTTATTTCTTTCCAGGGCTGGATTAATACTAAAGATTCATATTTTCAAAAATAATTATTTTTATCTATGTTTCATATGACCAGTATTAAAAATAGTTCTCTCTATATTTCTAGCTACAAATTACACGATCTCAAATTAGAGTAGAATGCACCAGAATAACAAAAATTACTATTTAAATTTTAAATAAGTGGACGCGACTGCCTCCCTGGACTTTCCCATACTGGAAACTGTTCATATCATCTTTATTCAAAAGTAGAGTTATTTTCCTCAAAACGGTTGTTCAAGTGCTATCCTAAAACCTTGCCTCGTAACGAACAGACTTACAAGGTTTGTAAGAAGTCCCGCCAAATATCTGCGGTGCCCCTTAATTTCCTTTTAATATGCAACCAGGCATACTTC
>JABXWE010007719.1:0-31958 GCA_014611495.1 Limonius californicus
TTAGGTTTTGTGTTTGACTAGTACTTTTTTTCACATAAAATGCGAATTGTCAACCGCAGCCAAATTAACTTCCCTTACTTTTCAAATGATGCAGATGGTTCTTACATTTGGACTTCCCATAAAACCCTTTGCCTTCCTTACAATTGCTCACTTTAGTTCCCAAGAAATCAAATGAAGATGGTTTAACGGATAAGCTCTGTACCTATGACAAGACCTACAGTTCGTCTCTCATACACTTTTATATTATACTACAATATTAACAAACCAAATTTTATAGGGTTTTCATCAATCAAACGCTATGAACGTACTGAAACAGTTAGAAAACCTCCAAGAACAAACTGCTTTCAAGTAAGAAACGCATTTTCTGGTAAAAACGTAAGCTTGTATAATGGTATTAAATAATTAACTCATTATTTAAAAAATTCTACATGCTCTCTAAAAAGAGAATGCCGGTGAATTTTACCGAAATAAATTTTTAAAACATCCAAGTTATAGTGTCTCAAATTAGTTTTGACAGTTAAGTGTGGTCTTCGCTCTCAATCCGGTAAATTACACAATGTAATGGTAGCATTTTCTTACTACAACATACGAAAATGACTACCGCATTGAAAATCACAAGTTATCTTACTTTAATTTGCATATACTTATATCTGAACAGAAAACATTATAGAAAAATGTGGTTAAAGTGCAAAAAATTCTCGTTGCGGAAGTTTTTAGGGTTAACGAAATACGTTTATAAACCTATAAACTGCCATTGGTTTTACCGTAAAGAAGTTAACAGGCGAAAAATTTGGGTACCCTTCTCAAGATTAGATTCGAATGCCCTGGAGGAAGCTTCTAATTCCGACAACTTATCTGAAGACACAGTTGTAGCCACGGACGGTGGACGATACGATGTACACATTTCAAGCAGACGACGACTTCCCATATACTGGAAAGCGGAACCTAGCGAAGTAAGAGGAAGCTCTTGGTTTTTTAAACGTTTCAAGGATGAAACCTTTATTCCGTATCACGAATTCACGGCAGTGGTCTTAGAAGACGAATTCCGAATATCATGTGAAACTCGGCGATGGAATCGGAAGATTCAGCTTCCAAACGGGGATGTTGTTGTATTCCAACGGCCTGATGTTTTAATGCTCCTTCCTCCCGCCCCATCAGCAACAGATGTTTGGGCAAACACACCTCAAGTACACGCAAAGCCGGCAGTAATAAAACGCGGCGTTGAAGAATTTGATATTGTTGAGGGTGAGCCTATATTATTAGCTGATCATTTGCTGCTTATAGTCCACGGAATAGGGTCCTTTTGTGATTTGAAGTTTCGAACTGTTGAAGAAGTAGTCGATGGATTTCGGACCATTGCTCTGCAACTAGTTCGATCTCATTACAATTCATCGTGTGAGAAAAGAGTTATTAGTCGAATTGAAATGTTACCCATCAATTGGCACGCCAAATTACATTCTGAAGATACCGGAATTGATAAAAAATTAGAGGATATAACCCTACCAAGCATTCCTCTTATTCGCACATTTATTAACGACACACTAGCGGATATACTATTCTACAGAAGTCCCAAATATTGTCAGTTAATCTTAACAGCTGTAGGAACTGAGCTAAATCGCATATACGAGTTGTTCAGGCAACGAAACCCATCTTTCTGTGGAGACGTTTTTCTCGCAGGGCACAGTTTAGGATCGCTAATTCTTTTCGACTTGCTCTGTTATCAGCCACTAACACAAACACCTATTAAAGAAGATCTTTTAGATAGAGCGCAGCCATCAGACAAAAGCTTAAAACGTAGAATCAGTTCCATGATACTTGAAGCAGGGATTCAACAAGCCTCCGTGGAATACCCTCGCCTTAATTTTCAGCCTACCTCTTTATTTGCCATGGGGTCGCCCATTAGCTTGTTCATAGTAGCTATGGGATTAGATCGACTCGGTAATGATTTCGCGTTGCCAACATGTCCTGGCTTCTTTAACATTTTCCATCCGTATGATCCCGTAGCAAACCGCATCGAGACTTTAATCGATCCTCGTCTAATCAAATTAGAACCAGTACTAATTCCACATCATACGGGGGGCAAGAGAATCCATTTACAATTAAAAGACACCATGTCAAAAGTTAAAGCCGATCTGCGTGAGAAATGGAAAAAATCTTTACACACACTTGCGCGACTTGGGCTATTGGGTCCGCGAAGAAACGCTGTGGCGGAAAATCCAGCAAGAGAATTGAATGCTATCCCTGACGATGAAAACCAACGAAAGCAGAGAGGTGATGTAAGTTTTGGTATTTTAAATAAAGGTCGTCGGATTGATTACGTACTCCAAGAAGCACCAATCGAATCGGTTAACGAATATATTTTTGCACTGACCATGAGCAGCCATCTTTGCTACTGGGAATCGGAAGATACCATATTGTTGATTTTGAAGGAGATTTATAGCTCCATGGGAGTTGATCCAGATGATCAAGAACAACCGCTACCAACATCGACGGTATCACCAAAACCGCCAGAAGTTTCTACAGCTCCAATGAGCTCCAATACTTACTTGTATATGGAACCTTTATCTTTGGATTTTATTAAAAAGATGCAGTAATGAACCTTGAAATACAGCAACTGCTTATTGAGCATTATTATCTAAAGCGAGATCTAATAGAAGGTATGTTAAGTCGAAAAACCCTTCTGGAAAAATTAAAAAGCGTCGAACAGATGCTTCCTTCACAAACAAAAAGGTAACTGCTTCCTATGGGTCACTTTGAATTATTATTTCTGAGTTTTCTAATATATTTTAGAATCTGTAATTGAGCAGCACACGAAATATTGGACTTTTAGATGGAAAAGAAAAAAGGAGCAAACGAAAAAATCATTACAAAACATTTTACTTACAATAAAGTTGATTGTTTTTATGATTTATAATAGTCAGCAATGTACAACTCGAGATAATATTAAAATTTTTTTGCATTATGAACGTTTTATTTTGTGTATGTTTTTATAAAGCACGACATGGATACGGAGCGGAAAACAACCACAGGTTTCTCTTAACCTTTTTCCATTCTACCTACCTTTAATGCAAAACAAACAATAAATCCTGGAAATTCAATTACAAACTTCCGTTCCAAAATGCATGAGGAACAAGATCGTTTTGCTTTCACGTCAGTAGTACGTCCTCAACATGTGTTACAATATAGTTCAAATGTTGCCAACGGAATCTAATCCGTTCTCATCTTTAATAGATTCATTAAACGACGATTACATTATGCAACGTGTGCAGGATCCAATATTGACAGAAACGCAAATTGTACTCGGCAATTTAACACCGTCAATATTACAATAGCTGAACAATTTCCTGGTCCCTGGTTTGTACCATCACTCGGTACAAACCTACAATTTGCTATTAGCAAATCATGACGCACACAATCGGTTATTAAGTTTCAAGTAGACAATAGTATCCTCGCCTGCGCTAATTATTCATCAACACAAAATTGCTTAACACCAAACTATTATTATATAAACTATTAATATAAAGTTATTTTATTTATTTTGTATTTTAGAAGGGCAAATAGTTGCGAGAGTACTCATTAAAACAGCGAATAGCATGATCACCCATGAGAAAAGCCCATAATTGTAAACTAACAGGAAACTACTCGTATATTAAGTGGCTTTCTAGTAATGGTCTATAATTTCTACTTCTGTATGTAGAGCGGTCAAAATAATTGCTCGTTCTTGGTTCATATTCTGTAATCAATATTGCCTGCAGATGCACATTGGACTGCTTCCACCTACATTAACTACCACCGCCCGCAGTTTAACTTGGCATCGTAATTTTAAACCCCAACAAGGCGTACCTGTTGTGTACAATGCCTTTATGCGGCAAGTTTCGCAAAAACAATTTAATTTGTAATTAAGAGAAGAGCGCAGCTACGTTATGATTATATATCCGTTATTATCTAGGATTACCCGTATAGTTTTCCATCTTAATGGACTAGTTTCGCGAACGAACCAATCCAATGTAAATTAGTTACATTAAGGTAAATAAAAATCGGGCTTAGTCACAATATAAACGTCGAGGTATTCATGTAAGATTCGATATATCGCTATCCGACCGAATTGTATATTGAATTGGAGCTCTGAAACTTTGTGGATTGTAACTAAGTTCAGATGGCATTTGTAAGTGTATAGCGTAGCCTTCAGAGGTTCTATAGTTTAGTTTAAACCATTATGCAACCAGAGGATGGTCTGAAATTAAAAAGAATAGAAGAGTGTAAAATACTTTACAGTTGTTACTTTAAAATGAACTTTAAAGCTTTAATTTTGTACAAACACCTCAGAGACCGTTAAGGAACCGAAACGTCGTTTGTCTTTAGTATCAATTATTAAAAAGGTGAATTTTCAATGGCAGGCTTAATTGTTTTTGTAGTAGTATTTGCCTGTTTAATATTTTCAAATATCTTCACTGTATGTCATAAAAATTGATTTAAACAATTTAGCCTTAGAACAGAAGCAACATGGTCTTCGTTTAAAGACGGTAGATGGTATTACAATACCAAATAATATTAATGCAAAGCTGTTTGCCTAACTTCCGTATTTAAAAATCTAACAATTCCACGTATCTACGTTTGACAGCTCTTTCAAACAAAGAAATCGTTAAAGGCAGCTTAAGCTGTGGAGTTACTTTAAGCGTATGTGTTTAAAACTTGTGTAATTTCTAAGTTCTTTTAAATTAGAGTAAGTCGACGTGTAAAACCTCTTGTAACTATTTTATACTGGAGATTTCTCTTGAACTTAAACTAGAGCATTGTCTTCTAAAGTGCCACCGTAACGTTCTAACTTACAGGAGTTATTTTAGGAACATTATTATACTAGCGGGTTTCAATGCAATTACTGGGCGATTAAAATAATGTTTTACATATACCTTTTGGGAAAAAAATTGAGAGCTTTTCAATCATATTTACGACAGAAATATTTAAATGTGGTTTGTTCGAATTTGTGCCCCATAGAAAATTGACGCGGGAGCTTTTCAGTCATATTTACAACAGAAATATTTAAATGCGGTTTGTTCAAATTTGTGCCCTATAGAAAATTGACGCCATTTTGACTTTGCCGGTAACTTTGCCCTTGCAGAGCACTTAATGAAACCTAAAAACTTGATATGAAAGTAGAGAGTACAAGGCAAAACAAGCATCTAGTCGCCTCCTGTTTTTTTCTATCATTACCCGAGTCGTCTGAAACAATAGGTAAACATAGCTGGGACAACGTAGCGAGCTTTTCTTAACGTAATTATCTACCTTTAAGAGATTTTTAAAATAAAGATCCGTAATGTTTCATTGCGGTAAATTGCTTTTCAACGTTTTTTAATAAATAGAGTGTTTTGTAGTGTGAGTTCTGTTCTTTGTAAATATGCGTAACTAGTAACTAAGAAGGTTATATTAATATTTCCAACTGAACATTTGAAGTTTGTTTCCACAAATCCTGGTTTGTGTTTGAGGTTACGAAAATATTGTGACAGATAGAATACAGAAAGTATATATGATTTGTATTAGTTCAATTATGTAGTAGTAATTGATTTTGATACATACTATCAAGAATGCAAAAATCAGAACCGGGATAGCAGTCCGTTTAGCTAGTTAACCGAAAGGAAATGTAATTATCAGACCAGTTTCCAAAAGCTTGTATCATTTTGACAATGTCAATACGTTTCAACTCCGCTTTTATGAACAGTTCTACAGGTGACGATTTTAACCGAATTTATTTCGGACACCTCTCGCCCACAAACGTAATCACTGAACAAATCCGTAAACGCTGAATACTGGACGTGAACAATAAACAGTGTACGTGCGACGAACCTTGAAATGTCAGGTTGAAATTGAACGTGGAATGATGAAAGGAATCGTTTGCATTTTGAGAAAGGGAAAACGGCGGTTTGTGTGGATAGTAACTCGGAAAAATGTACTGCAATTAAAACATGCAAATTTTATATTCTTTGCAAAGTTAAGCGAGTGGAATACATTATTTTAAACACATGTTAGGAGTCATAAATGCGGCTATTAACGGAGCCCAAATGCTACCAACAAATTAAAAAAATACGAAAAAGTTCCCGCAAAAGCTCAGCAAGATAAACAAGAAAAATAAACAAAACCATCCCCAAAACAAATTGAACGTATGCAAATTGCGAAGAGAATAAGCTGGTATATTAAAGTTACAAGTTTCACAAAAAAATACTTTCCAAGAACTATTTTAAGAAAAGCTTTTTTTTTTTCTTTTTGTAAACGAATATGATTTATTCTTTATGAAATGATTTTGGTAGTATTATATATAACACGACACATCAAAGTTAGTACACTGATGGACGTAGGTTTTCCGTGTGTCTTCGTTGTATCCTTCTGCTAGAGCTCTAATATCGTCTTTCCAACGTAAAGGCCATATCCCGACAATTTTTCTATAAATTCTTGACCTCCATTAAATTATTTTATTTGCCCGATATATAATATCTATAAGTTAGTAAAGCTTTTAAATGATTTTATATAATATCTTTTTAAGTTACCGCAATACGATACGAAAGAAGGCAAGAAGTTCAGAAAAAAGACGGGAAAGGGGCCGAAAAATGGGGTGGAAACGCAAAGCAAAAAAGTGGAGGGGAGAGGAAAGGGTGAAGCATAGCGGGAAATGGGAGGGGCAAAGAAAAAGAAGAAAGGGAGAAGGACGAAGAAAGGGGGCAAAGACAAGTGACAAATGGGGGTAAGGAAAGTGGGAAAGGGTGACAGAAAAAGCAAACAAAAGGAAATGGGGGAGGGTAGAAAAAAGTGGTACGAGCAAGACAAGCCTGAACAAAGGAAAAGAAAGGGTTTGGAGAAAAGAAATGGTTATGGTTGAAAATGCGAGTGGAAGGGATGAAGAGACGAAGGGCTTCGCAATTGTAATTTATGAGCAAGTGCCGGTAGGTACAAAGGGTGCTGTTCTTTAAGGAGAGCAGGCGACTGGGGTGTGGATTGTCCTATGGCACAACCTTTCGACACGGTCAATGGGCACAAGTCGAAACCGCTATTTAACGCGTTTCCTCCATTACCGAACCGCTGCTTTATACTGACTGCAACGCTTTGAAAGTACGAGCTCAAAATCATCCTAGATCGCCCGTTCACATTTCTTGCGTTTTAGCCCGGAATAAATATGATAAACATAGAACAGGCCAACGGCATGCCAAGTTTATTGTACCACGATTAAATACAGTTAATTCATACGTTTCCATTCCAAAATTCCACACAATATTTTAATAAAGTCAAGAACGAACTATACTGAATGCTTGAAGCTAAATTATAATGCTTTACTGTAAAAAAACAGTATAATATACATGATTTTTCCTGACGTATAATTTGTACCGAGGTGAAGGGCGAAGCCCTCTGGCGGCAGCAGTTTGCGCATTGCCGTCTCTCAACTCCGACGTTTCTACGTTTTTGGCCCTGAAGACGATCGTTTTCGAGAAAGATGATGAACAAAATTATAGGGCAAGAATAGCTAGCTCTATCGAACAGCTCAAACCGGCTACCTCAAACGCTAACTCGGCCACGCGTCCCCAAAAACGATCAACGACGGCGCTAAAAAATATCTGGGACCTCTGGAAATGAATTTGAATGACTGTGGGGAGACTCGAAGGTAGTTCCGCACCCTGCTACCACTTTAACCCTGTTTGAGGTAGTTAGTAACGTGGCGCAGTAATCCATTGGGAGCGACGGTTTTAGGTACTCTCCGACCCCTGGAAATCGTTGGCGATCCGGATGCGCTTTCACCAGGTAACGACAGGACACCTCTCCTAAGGCATTCCCGAGTTTGAGCCGATTCAGTTGAAAAACGACACAATGGGTTATGAGAGAATACATTTTTTTTTCGAAAACATTTTACGGGAGTCTGGTCCAAACAGTTTCGGGCTGAGCTCGCACCTATATGCCCTTGCAAACTGTCCTTTGGTTCGTCGAACGCCGTCAGGCGCGTTACGCTAATCCAGGACTACCATTCCTCCTGTTAAGATTTTTTCCAGGCGAAAACAATCAAAAGAGCCCCCCTCCCCTTTCCTCCAAAAATTCTTTCAGGTTGAGCCTATTTTCGAAAGTTTCGATTTTTTTTACGGTATTTACGGTCTTTTCCGACCAACTCGGAGAAGCGGCGAAAATTCCAGATGGGGTGGGGGGAGTGTCTATTTCTGCTTCAATAAGGGTGAAAAAGAAATTATGGTTTTACTTTAACAATTGTGCCACATTTTTGGAAAAGTTCTCTTTCTTTGACGCTTTTATGCATACGAAACTTCAAATTACTAGAAATCAATTAAATAACTTAAAGACGGATTTTCAACATCCAAGCGCTAAAGTTTAAATACGACTTTATTTTATTATTGCTATTCAAACAACACCTAAGTTTGTGTATGACCGTAACAAGGAACACAAGATTATCCAAACTGTCTAGGTCAGTGCTTTCTAAACCTGGGCAAATTGCCCAAAATTGGATAACAGTGTTCTTTCTTTGGATAACGACATATTCCAAATACACATACATATCGAATTGGGTAGTATAAATACACCTAAAATAGTTTAAATTTTATGTACGTATTACCCGTTCATTAGAATGTGGCGAAGACAAAAGTTGCGCACTAACTTGAAGTAGGTATTACAATCCGTACTTTATCAATCCCTTGCGGGTAGATAAAAAAGCCGTCACTTTAATAACAGAATTAGTTATTAGTGTAACAGTTACCCACCCTTCGAAACTTCATCGTGCAATACCTGAAGGAGACTCAATGAACGGATGAATGAATTTAGGACGACCGGTGAGAGCAATATCTAAGAAACCTCCCGCAACATCCTTGTGAATGAGTTATAGTTGCCTTTATTTACCTTTAGAGTATTACTACTTCTTTTTCTGATTTTTTCCATTATTTTAGGGATATTTTGTAAATAGCCACAGAGTTGAGGTTGCAGAAGCTTACAGCTATTTAAGCGAAGCTTCAGATACACAAGAATAGTTTTTTATATACTTCAAGGTCGGATTTTCATGCAGCGAGGATAAATATAAATTTTCGTAAATCTACATTACTGGCAACTACTTCAATTGATAACATTATTCAAATTGTTGCCAACGTCTAGGTTAATCCTGCAGATGGCTCAGTTTATCATTTATCAGAAGAATGGAGGTTATGTGCCTTTAACAAATATCTTTAAAAAAGTAAATAATACAGAAAAACTTAATACATTAAAATTTAAGAAGTAGTAGTCCAGTAGTAGTAATTTACGAGCAAGGCCTGTGAAAAGTGTTTTCGAGAAATTAAAAGAGCAAAAGTTTTAAGTAAAGATCCAATTTGCTGTGTTCTGGTAGTTCCTTTAATGTGTAGAGTTTATGGTATTCACATTTCCAATGAAATTGTTTCTGTTGACGGCGGATCCTATAATCAAAATCTTTTACTTTTCGTTTCCGGCATAGTCTCCGGCATCGCCCTTGGTTGGCACGACTCACAATCTTCAAACAGAGGAAGTGTGCGAATTTTAAATGGTTTAAAGAACAGAAGGTTAGTAGCTACAGCTGGATACAGAGTTGGGCAAAAGTACGGAACATTGTAAATATCTCTACTACCGTAACTGCGATTTCAACAGAATTTTCTACATGAAAGTTCCGATATGTGGCGGATACAATGATTTAAAATGACTTCTAGTTTAGCCTGAACTGATATCAACTTTTTTGTTTTAATACAGAATACCCTGTATTAATATCAATTAACAGAAAGGCAACGTATTCAATTTTTAATGATGGTTGGTTTTGTTACGCGTTTTAGAACTCATCAAGAAAACTGTATTTAACAATCTGCATCAAAATCGAGATCTTATAACGCACACAGTGGTTAGTAACACCTTGAGAAGGTATGATTTAAAATAATGGAAATGTTGAAATTTTACCTAAAACTAGACGATCAAAGACAACTAGTGAAAATATAACCCACAAGTTTCCACTATAGCACATGCGTTTGTGAATGGTGCTGTTGCCATTCGATAGGAAGAGTACTGAAGCATCATCATCATCTGACATGGAGCCGACTCGAGGGCCAATCCTGGATTACGCCAGGCCCACCCCATCGAATCTGGATTGTACGTCCTTCTTTTCCCTAACCTTCCCCTCTACAGTTGATCGCTTGATATCCATCGTTTTCTTTCCCACTGGTGCATGTTTCGTTTCTTCTCCTTTGTTTTCCCCTTCCTCACTCTCGTTCTTCTTCTTCTTCTCCGTTAGCCTGTTCTTCTTCAGTCGATTCTTGATCGGATTCTTCCATTAGTGCGTATATTCTTCTTGCCTCTCTTCGTATATCCTCTTTTCTTGGTGCCCATTCCTCCCACGTCTGTTTAGGTATGCCGGTGTTTTGGATGTCCCTCTCTAATTGTCCCTAAAATATTCTGTGAAATATTCTGAATTTTGCTTTAACCTCGATTGTTAACTTATCTTTCGTTGGCCCCTTTTTCCGTTTTAACTACTCAAAATAATACTAAACGCGACTTTTGCGGTCTCTAATTTGGTTTACCCAGAGCTACGCTTTGAATTAGTTAAGGGAGATTAATTTAGATTAAATTAAAAGAGATTAAAGGAGATTATAGTTTCAGATCGTTTTTCCTTTACTTGTAGAAGTTACAGCTACCGAGACCTAGATTTGCACTAATTGGCGTACCCGAATCTACGCACTGAAATAAATTGCTATAACTTAAAATACATTAAAAAAGTAAAAATTAAAATTAAATTCGTTTATTACTTTCAGAGGTTGCCATTTCCTTGACCGAAATTATCCCTAATATACTCTACTTTGCAATGGAGTGCGAGATATTTTTAATTTCTTTTTTGCCGTTTTAGCCTCCTTTGTTAAATTATCCTAAGTTCACCCCCTATCAGCTGTCCAGCCCGTCAGTAAAATAGTAAACGCGACTATTTTATTCCCAACAGGAGTGGGCCCCTTCATTGAAGCTATGCTTGACTGACTGTAGCCGCCGAGAAATATTTTCCTGGCAGTTGACTTCAATTTGGGGTGTTATCCTCGGTTTGAGTTTTTATGGCCGTATAACAAGAATTTCAGTTTTTGGTTGCGACGGCTTGCAATAGCTACTACCTGCTCCCTACATTTGTCGTTTGTACCCAAAAAGCGTTCCTAGCTGCGTATCCGCTTGTACAGTTTTGCATTCATTTGCTATGCAATTTTATTTTATTTTATTTTATTGACTACAAATACTACCAACGCCTACAAAAGTCTATTTAAGCTTTTAACCACTTCTCTGTTTCCGTATTTCCTGCGTTTCCTGCTTTCCCCTCCGTCCTGTTGGTTTCTTTGCCGGTCGCGTAAGTTTCACCTTTAATCGATCGTCAGGTACAGCTGGTAGAGGTCCTCCTTCTATCTCCCTGGGTCGTACACACACGCACTTGAATTGCGCACACTAGAACGTGATAGTTTGCACCCAAAATGTTCTTTTTAAAAAGGCTCGCTAAGCAATTTTGCTCGGGAGCGCCGAAAATACGTCTGTACTCGAGCACGTCCCCAACGCAAGTCCCTATAGGAAGAGTACTGAAGCAGGAAAAATATTATTCTTATAAACTTCATTTCGTGCAAGAGCATCAGATGAGCATTATAACTGTCGAGTAGAATTTTGCGAAACAGCGATAGAGATCTGTAATAATGATCATAATTTTGCACAAAATGTGTTCTCGGATGAGGCAAGCTTTTGTTTAAACGATACGAGAAATCGTCATAACTACCGATATAAGTCGAGAAATAATCCTCGGTGGACTTAAGAGGCGTACACCCGGTACCCGCATAGATTAAATGTTTAGACTGGTATTTTTAGGAACCGCACTATTGGGCCGTTTTTCATTGAGGTTGAATTAACAGATCAAAACTGTTTAGAAGCTGTGGATACTCAAATAGTTCCTGCTTTTGAAAAAGAAGGGGAATTACATAATAATATTTGGTTTCACCCAGGACAGTAGCACTTGAATCACCTCGCATTAATTCCAAATTAACGAGGGAATGTCTATATCTCCTGATATCCTTGTGTGAGAAGAACGTAGTTCAGCTCATATGGGTGCCAGGGCACACGGGGGTAGAGGGAAACGAAAAAGCAGATTCCCTTGTGAAAACCGGTGCATCCGCCCCGTTTATAGAGCCAGAACCTGTATTCGGTATCCCCAAACAAAGCCTCCGAACAGCAGTAAAAATGTGGCCCATTACACAACACATTTCTCGCTGGGAGGCAGTTCAGGGTCAAAAACTGGGGAAGTAAATAATTGGAACGCCTTCTCGCAGACGTCCTCCATCTAGGACGAATTCAAATTAGACGGTTTGTAGGACTTATAACAGGGCACTGCCACCTGCGAAAACACCTTCACAAAATCGGTGTATACAGAGAAGACGGACGCGCTCTGTAGAGTATGTGAAGAAGAGGAGGAAACAGCCTCATACATAATCTTTGGCTGTCCAGCACTTTACCGCGAAAGAAAGCAACTATTTAGAGAATACTTCGTGAAACAACCTTCACACATGACAACCTCGTAAAAAATATCCTGGAACTCGTTGAGGGCACAGATCTATTTTGAAAGAATCAGGGGCGCACAAAAGGCCATAGAATCGAAGTGCAAATCGGGCTCACTAACCCACTTCATATCCCTGCAGTTAATCAATCAGGGCAGTACATTTTCTTATTACGCTCTAAATGTTCGGCATTTTAACCAAATATCTCCAAATAGGTGGATAGGGCGCAGGGACTTTATTGAATGGCCCGCTCATTCTCCGGACCTCATTCCAATGAATTTCTTTCTTTGGAAACATTTACAGCCTACAGTTTATACCGAACTACCAAATAATTTGGAAGAATTGTTGGTCAAATAAGATGCATTTCTGCAAAGCATCTTGTTAATATAACTGAAGGATTTGTAAGTAGACTTCGTCATTGCCAAGAAGTGATGATATCTGTGCTTTTTTTATTGTTTGTGTTTCATTGTTTTGTTGTTATGTGTTGGTAGGTAATAAAATACGAAGCACTGTTAAGTATTTTCTTGAATATCTCTAGAATTATTAAAACTAAGACATCAAACCTTATATAACTGAACTAGCAAAAAAAGTTCTATTGATATATCCAAAAGTATACAGGCTATTCTATTCAAATAAAAAAAGTGATATCATTTTCAACTAAACCGGAAGTCCCATTAAACCGCCAATACCTTCACTGTATCCGCCATATATCAAAACGTTCAGTAGAAAATGTTGTTGAAATCGGGGTTGCCGTAGCTGTGATATTTACGATGTTCCGTAGTTTTGCTCAAACCTGTATGATATTATAAAATCAACAAAGATTAAAGTTCAATCTACTTCTATAATTGCCGCTTAGTCTAGAGCAAAACAAGCAGGGTATATTGGGAAGGATTGGAAAGGTAGGGCAGAAATTATTAAAAGATTATCAACAAAAATATATTTAAATAATTATATTAATTTAAAACAACAAAATGCTGGTTCTACTTCATTTGCTCGCCACCACTTGCTCATCGCCATTTGCTCGATGCAGATTGCTAACTAGAAGCAAGGCTAGTTTAAGACGGTTGCTTGCCATCAGTTTGCTCAGCAGCCAACATGTTCGCAGTACCTGGTAATTATTTATAACAGCATCAATTCAGAACAACAAGTTTCGAATACAAAATAATTTAACATATATTTTGCGTTATAATTAAAACATGTACTTTTAGTTCCAAATACCATACGTATAGAAAAAGTATTAATTTCTTAATAGATTTTAAGCCAAAACCCAAAAAAGGTTACTACTACAAAGTGTTTATGTATGTGTATGTGTAAGGTTTCTTATGCATTATAAACTTTCTTCTTGGCTACCCACACTGTACAGGAAATGAAGTGTACAGAAAAACAGTTGCTGCATAGCCGGTGAGCTACCAGTAGCGTTTACGGTATGGGAAATAAAAAATGCTTATTGATGCGTATGATGGCGCACCACAGCGTTTACAGTGATGTCAAAACAATAATTACAAGGTCGAAATCGGATTCCACAACAAAGCCAATATTGACAATGATAGTCATTAAACCTGTCAGAACAACGGTTTGCAACTTGATGAAGTTCAGCATTAATTATCAACTAAATTATTAAATCAGCAATAAATTTACCTTATAATAGACATTAAAATAAAATTATACAAGCAAAGTTCTAAACGTGTTTTTGTATCATTGTTTGACTTAAGTGTACATTTCCATAAAATGAAATCAATTCCCAACATTTTTTAATCAATTAAATACAGCACCTTAACGAACTGAAAGACTCCTACTAGTTTCTTAGAGTTGGAAGACTGTTCGGATCGCCATTTAACAGGATGGAAACTTATTGTGGTCGATTTTTATGACTTTTGGTATTTGCTTCGACTCAAAATGTTTATTCTTTGAAACCTCATATTAAAACTTTAATTAGGATGTAAATTCATGCTCGATTTTTCAGCGAATAAAATCTCCTCTTTTCTTTTCTTTTTGTTTGCAATTTCTTTTAGGTAAGGAAGGTCTAGTATTTTACAATTACAATCTTACATAAATGTACCTATGAACAAACACCATTGTATAATTTGCTATAATATTCGGGGCTCATAAGCAAAATAACTTGCAATTAGATATAATTCCACCGCATTTAAGTTAAATCTTTGAAAACACCAATGGCCTTGACAATTTAGAAAATACCCGCATTAGTTTCGTCAATAGCATAACACATTCTGAAAACCTCAAACCCCAAACGTCAAGTTGAAATTTGTTCTACTTTAGTATGTACACATCACGTCTTAGGCTTTTCGATGTTGATGGCGAACAAATGGAAGAAGCGACAAAACATGCATATTTGTCCTATATTCCTGGAAATGCATTAGACAGAATTTCTGTTTTACATCCTGTTCAAAAGCAGGTACAATACAATACTTTGAACTGTACACAAAACCAAGTCGGCAGAAGCTACAACCAGAAAATTGTCTAAACAACTTTTCGCTTTAGGGAGGTTGTTTATTGGATAGCGCGTATTACATTTTGAAAGACTCGGGAAGTAAAATCGCTAGATGATTTGTGCTGAATAAAATCAGGAACTCGAGAGCTCATGTGGCATATTTGAAAACGTTGAAGACACATGATAATCACGTGGGCAGGCAATTTCATCACATGCTTTAATACAATCTTGACAACAGACGATGAGTCACCACCCACATAAAAGGTACTCGAGTTATAAAAAAGTAGATTCCCTCTTTAAGTTGTTAGATTCGCCTTAATGAGGTGATAGTCGTCGTTTGCAAACTTTGCTTTATTTTTTAGTAACACGAGTTATTACTTTCTAATTTAAGAAAAATATGTACACACTCGGTAGGTGGGTAAATGTGAGGGTAAGATTTATCTCCAAAAATCTAGCTAAATCCTGAAGAAAAGCTTATATAAATACGATTATCTACATTTGTTCCATACTGTTCCATACATCAATTTTGCAATCTGTAGTGATCCCAGGATTTGCACTTTCAATTAAGGCATTTTGATATCTGCTGATTAGCATTACAGAAAATTTTCTTTTAATGAAGGGTAATGGAATTGCTAAAGGCAATTCCCATTCCACCCAGCTTATCTCGGCTTAGCACATTTCCTGTTATACAACGGGTCTAACATGCTCCACTAAACTAAGACACCGTAAACACCCTGGGAAAGTGCAGTGTTCAGGAATCGAACCTAGGCAACTTTGATAGATTCACTGCCACTACTCTACCGCTGTCACTGAAATAGAGAAGCTATCATTTAAAAAAATTCACACTACCTATGTTTCGCGTACTAACATAGAACGTAATAATTTATGAGAAAACTTTTAGGGAAAATACAGATTTAAAAATTAGCATTTATTTCATGTTCTTTGGACATTCTATGATACCCTATTCCATTTACGTTCTATTTAATTGTACCAATTGTAAACTAAAACTAATTTTACTGTTGGGCTAAGGCGGATTCCACTGTAGAATTGCCAATAAGTAAATGCAGTTTTAGAGTCCTCGCTGTCCTTTAAATTCTCAAAACAAATGTAAAAGGAAACGTTACGGTCAATGATGGAATATTGCTTGAAAAATGAAGAGATGTCTAAAATTTGAAATCTATTACATTACTCAATGGTTCTTTCACTGTTCTTGCCGATTTGTCAGTACCTACATAAGCGTTGAACTATTTTCACTAAATTAAAAAAAAGTTTATTGAATTATAATATTTTGATACTCCGCAAATCAAAAACATACCATAATAAGCAACTTTAGCTTAACTAGTGAAGTAAAACACAAAATTTCCTACATTTTACAGAATAGGACGATCATTACTGGATATGCATGTACAACGTTTGTTTCTACCATCAAATAATGGAAATTCACCTCCAGCTTGTAATCTCCGCTGTACATATATGGTGATAATTTTTAGAGATCTGGGGTGATCTTGTTTACACAATACATTTTTCCCTACAATATAAAATGTAATAAATATCCTATGATCCTATACTGAAACTTGTTTTTATATTTTATTTGACACTTTATGTGATGTATGCAAACAGAAATAACTTTTTTATAAAGAATTATGTTTATCGGGAAAGCAGCAACATTTAAAAATTGCCGTTTTTTGAGTAATCTGCTTCCACCAGCAAGGTCTGCAGCCAAGATTTTATAAACATATGGTAATCATCTGGTTAAAATAGTATTGGAAGGCTTACTTACATCGCGTTTCCTGGAATGAATGTAACAGCAAACGAGAAATTGACCAGAGGAGTACTTCGGTTCTACTTATAGGTCACAACAGACAAATCACTATAATTTTTATTAAAGCGAATCAACTCAATCTTTTGAAACTTTACATGATAACCGTTTTACTGAAATTGATCTCTTGGTTTTTAAAAGTAATAGAAATTGCGTAGATACCTGAAGATTAAGCTCCTTTTCCTTCTGGTTTGATTCAGTTCGTTCTATCATAATAAAACTACTATAGAAAAAAGCAGTTACCACCATCTTTCGTTTGATAATAATTGCCATAAGTTTGTTATTAATTCATAATGATGGCGCATCATAGCTATGGAACAATTAGTAGACTGAAATCTGTTTCTATATCAAAGAAGATACTGGCAGTGGTAGTACGTAAATACGTCAGCACAATTATTTGCAGCTCAATGTTGTCCAATATTACTCAGCGATATTGTTATGAAAACGGTGAAAGAAGAAGACACTACAAACAGTAGATGCCATAACAATATTATACCTCTATAAAATGATTTTCTCTGGCCTATTGTTATGTTATTTCGCTAGTGTTTATTTTATATCTCATAACACTAAACTTTCTAACTGTAAGACTACAGCTTTTTGTACGCAACATCAACAGAAATTACACACGGATTGACAGTATTCGAGAAAGATCTTGCAAAGTCCTTTGGCAGCAGCTCAACGGTAAGCAAAATTAACATAAAATACTTTATTTTAAAGCCAATTTAAATTTGTTCTACTTTCAAATGTAGACATCACTTTCTAGCTTTTCAATGTTGACGACAGACAAATGGAAAAAGCACTAAAACCCGTCTATTTGTCCTATATTCCCGGAAATGCAATTTAAAGTGCATCTGGAAAACTGCGTTAGTCACAACTTCTGCTTTGCATTCGAGTATTCATTGAGTGCAACGCGGCTGTCTTTCAGCTGTAAACAAAACTAATTTCGAAAAAGCTATCTATAAAGACTGATGATCACAGCAAAGTATTTTACACGGTGCAGGTGAAAAATTAGGAAATGCAGGAGATACCTAATAATTTGTTAATTGTTTCTTGACTTACTTCGTAGTAATTCATGTTTATATTTTAATAATAATAACAGACAATTTCAATAGGTATTTATCTGATAAGTTTACCAACTGGTGGATTTTACGTTCTTACATTTATTATGTTTTGATTATATTAATTAAGACTACGAAACATCATCATTGGTTGGGAAGATCTATGAAATGGGCATCTGGAGGAAGATCCAAGAACTATAAAAAATTATCTAAATGATCTAGAAGTTTGAGAAATGGCGATTTTACAAGAAACTGTTGTCTTCGGCCTATGCAAAGATCAACTTATAATTTTCTAGCCCTAACCACAAGCCAGGTACTTAATGTTATAATTTGTATCCAAATGACCAGGAAAGCATTATTAAAGGCATGCATTTATTCTTGAAACAGAAATTACTGTTTTATGAATATTCTAAATTTCACGAATAAATCTTTATATAAACAAGTATCTTTGGATGTAAAGACAAAGATCCATTAAAACGTGATCGAAATGTAGATACAAGGTGGGCCAAAGAAAACGAAACAGACCCAATTTTTCATACTTTTCACTTCAACCTCCTAGAGGGGAGTTTCACCCCTAAAATTTTAAATGGGAAAGGGGGTCGAGTGATACATAATTTGAAAGCGCAGTTAATTCTCGCTTTAACGCTTCCCATTCCTATTCCCTTCAAATTCGGATAAGTAAAAAAAAATAGTCGAAAAATCTACTTATCTACCTGTTCACGGAGTATTCATGGCAATTAAGAAGTGTCATATTTCGTTGTCAGTAGCTGCAGAAAAAATAAAATTATTAATTAGTATTTTTTGACAGTGACCATCATCGAGTTTAGTCGAGAATTGTAGTTGTATTTTGCATTTTTGATGTTATTGTCGTTATTGTTGTTGTTTATTTTTGTTACAAAATGGTTCATTCTACTGGGGAAAGGATATTAATAATTGAACTTTATTATGAAAACGGTAGATAATATTACAGCTGAGTTATTTAATGAACAAAATCCTAATAAGCATGTTAATCGAAAGTACGTTCTTGAGCCCTTGCACCCTGTATAAGACCCTTGTGACAATCAGATCTAGATCCTGCTAATCCCTAATTGGCTTTGATTCAGAAACTAAATTCACTGAATCTAGATTTAGATATTATCAAGTATTTCTGAAAACACTAGTTACGAAATGGTTTTTAAATCTTTGATTACACACTCGTTTTCGGTTAATAAAGGACGAAAAGCCATTGTCAATACTTTCAACATAGTAAGTCTGAAAATTAACTACGGAAAAAGGAAAAACTTATTCCGAGTAAATTCAGAAAAATTATCGCTAGTATCTAGGAATAAGCTAAGAAAATAAACGAATGAACTCCATATTTAAAATGTTATAGAAAAATTCAGAAAATGCCGGATATCCAGAGAGTATGTGCGATAGTAAATAATCCAGCAAGTTATCAGAAAAATGTAGTAAATTCAGGAAAATTTAAAGAAATTATTAAGATATTTAATGGTCTGGTATTACAAAATTCACGAAATCCATGGAGATGTGAAAACATAATGAAACAAGGCGGAAATACGTAGGATTGATATGAATATTAGAAGAAAATGAGATGAATTATACTTCTTTTTCAAAATGGAATAATTATCAAACTAATTGCAATAAGGATTTCCACGAAAAATCCACAAAATCGGGAGGTCGGTTCAAAAGAATTATAAAAATTAGTAAACGGGAATCCATATTTAATTATCAAATTGTGATTTGCTTCTCTATCCTAAATAATTACGAAAAGTTTCGAGTATGAGCAGTGATTTAAATGAAGAGCGTCTAGATATTTTCTGAGCGTTCGTATATCTTCTTAATACACCAATATAAATAGAGATAGAATAAGGCAGAGATTTGCACCCTGAGAAATGACGAAGGATTTTCTTTCAGGATATTTCCCTAGAGCATGTTGCACACATAAGTTTTTCCGCTTTTCTGCGTTGTTGCCTGTTACGTTTTCTCTGACGGCAACATGTGGTCAGTAGAAGGAGATTTACAAAGTTGTAAGCAACAGACGTGCTCGGACGACAAATTACCGTTCTAAAACGTCCAGACACAATAACATTCGAAATATTTAATTCACGTTAGGTATAATAAAGGTTTATAAACATCCATGCAATAATTACAGTAGTTGAACAGTTTAAATTTGGAAGCACGTCGTCCCAATCGCGTTAACGACCACCCAAATAGAACTGGAACAGCGCCTTTAGTATTTCACATTTTCTTTATTTGGTTTATTAGAGAGGCCATGTTTATAGCACTTTTATCTACCTGACGAACGAACTCGAAATGCGGAGAAGAATGCGACACTAAATTTTACAACTGCCGTAAAAGAGCTTGTAGAATCGTTCAGTGCGGAGTAGACCGTCAACATGTAACAATTTAGACCCAAAATCCTGCTGCAGTTTTCGCTCGTAAATTCGAGGATGATTTAAGAAGTGAAGTTTGCGGATGAAATTGCTATTCTGATAACACGGCAAGACTACATTGTCGATGTAATGGAAGTGAATTCTCAATTTCGTACGATCTATCAAAAATAACAAAAGCGCTCGTTTATCAATCCTGCTGCATGAGAACACAGTTGCAAAACAACAAGAAACAAAAGTGTATTGTCAAATGTATGGCCATATAGACGAGCTTGGATATCATTTTTTGTGCTTCATACCTTTGGCACACAATGATTTTTGTATTTTACATATAGGGTAGAAGCGTTAAATCGCTTTTCTATGGAACTGTGTCGCAAAATGTGCGTTTATACATCGATAGAATTCATTTCTTTTAAAACCTCTCGCCTGTTTTTCGTAAACCTTTTTCCTTTGTTATAACAACTTTAAGTGAGGTAATAAATGCATTTAATGGATGAAATAACAACTTTAAATGCTTTCTTAGGATCCTCCAAGCCCTACAAAAAATTTCATTTTTATTTCTAATTACTTACATTTTTAGTTATGTAGCATAACGGGGAAAAAACAAATTTTTCTATTTTGAATAAAACGGTATAGTTTTGGATTAGAGACAACTGTTTGTAATTTAAACGTACACATTTCTGGGTCATACTGGTATGGAACGACACACAATTTTGTACACAGAATTTTATATAATAGTTAATTATGATATAAGTGCTAAAAGTGACATTTGGGACACGACGCCGAAGGCGGAGTGTCCCATCCCTTTCGAACAAAATAAAATCACTTTTAGCGCGTATATCATACACTATTTTTTCTACAAACACCATTAAAACTCCAATCAATGCATTTCTTACGTTATTAATTTATAAAATGTTGTTTTGAAATCCAATTATTCATGAAGTTTATTGTTGCTAAGGTAATGAAAATTCGATCGTTTGTTGACAAGTAACTTCAAATCTCGTGACAGAGCCGAAAAAAATTTTTTGTTTGCAAGTAAAGCATTATCCACCTCAGATTACTTATTCTAACTGCAGTTTCTCTAACTGTACATTTAATTAAGTAAATAAATATTCCTTTGATTTAAAATTTCTTAATTTTTTTATAATATCGCACCAGTGCTAATAGTAAATCACATCATTTACTTTTAGCACTAGCATTAGTGCTAAAAGTAAATTACTTTTAGTGTCGTGTCATACAGCATTCTGCTGGCAAAATTTTGTTCAGAATCGGTCTGGTATCGATGTGTAAACTAGCTAATTTTAGTAGTCATCAATGATCACAGAGTACAAAGAAGTAAATGTATTAACACGTATTAACATGAGAAAAAAACCACAAAATTTGGAATAGAATTTTATACTAAATTAGGTATCGTGTCATACTAGCCTTATACTTTAGACAAACGTACAAATATTTCGTTCTACTTTAAAAGCAAGCTGTTCCAGTTCTAATACAACCATTTCTAAGTTGACAATTATATGCTACCTACTAATTTGAGAGTAGAATATGTATTAGAATAAAAATTTCTAATGTAATATCTCAAATTTTCGATATTGCTAAAGTAGAAAATACAATTTCCTATTTTTAAATAGAACTTTGACTATGAGCACTTTATACTTCTAATCCAAATGTTTCTAGTTTCGAAAGTGGATATTACTAGCGTCAGTTCCTAGTTTAAACGCAGAAATTTAAACTTGTGTGTATGTATGGGAATGAAAACTGCAAACTACTTTTATATCAAAATTTCATTTTTTTTAGTGTAACTATCTGATTATAGTGATTACAATATTGTAATTTCTAGTTGATAAACTATGTATCAGTAACTCGGAAATAAGATATACTTTCGATCCAGAAGTAAGAAAGTAAAAATTTCTGTTTTGAAAATGCTAACGTCTACAGTCAAACAAGAAACTTTTATTTCAAAAATGATAGTAGTTCCTATTATGAAGTACAAATTTACAAAATAGACACATTTAAATATTGAAATTTCAATTTTGTAAAACTGTTATTACTAATTTAGAAGTACCAATTTTTTTTCAAACGCAGAATTGTTTCTAAAAAGCTAGAAATTACTACTTTAGAAGCTGTATCCTACTTCAAAAGTGGAAATGTTTGGTTTTATTCTAAGTAGATTATATTTCGTTCCTAAAGTAAGTACTGCTAGTCCACATACAAAAACTTGAAAGTAGAAAGGACTGCTTTGGATCTAAACATTTATGTTTAAAAAGAAATACGTTTTCATATTAGACATTAGAAATTGTTATTTTAAAATGGGAGTAACTCCTATTGTTGGGACCCCGGTGGAGCAGTGTGAATACGCGATGCAATCTGTTTGTTATTTATTGTTATTTTAATGTATTTTTATTTTTAGAAAGTGTCAGAGCGAGATATAGACGGGACTGCACGAAAAACGGCTAAAGCTGTAGCTTCGTTATTTCTTATCCGATTGTAATAAACGAAACACCAAATTAAATGGTTTAAAGTATACTTTCGCAATTTCAAAAACTTCCGGAAAACGATAGTCAACTATCTTATTTCTTATGGTCGCCATATTACATTTTCACACCATTAGACAGACAAAAAATTAGCTTTTCAAATTGGCAACCAACATAACCTTTTCCTTACAAAAACCCTGTTGAAATTTGAAAATCTATGTATGTATATATTTTATAAAATCGTAAGTGCTTTGACATAATAATGAAAGTAACAAAGTGTGTTGCTAACTGTCATTTAAAGTCCTTAAATACTGCAAATACATTATTGGTCTAACGATAACGCGACAATTAGTGCAAAAAGACGAGATAACTATTTAAATCGTTCAAAGTACGCGCCCTTATGATGCAGAGGTTAGTTCTTAAATTCACTTCATCCAGGCATTTTCGATTTCGACGCGAAAATAGTTTCTATTGAGGGTACATACACAACATGTTTTACATTGTCCCACAGAAACTCATACGCGTTAAGAACGGCGATTGTGGAGGCTAGCGAACTGGACCAGTCGTGCTAAGCCATCAATTTAGAAAATGTGCCTCTAAATAGTCTCCAACAGCGCGGGCGTTGTTCACTCACGATTTTGAGGTGTTACTTATGGCAATTCGTCTAGCATATCTTCTAGTTTTGTTTGCAAACAAATTCAAATGTACATTGATGAAAAAACGACCCAGAATCGCATTATGTAAAATGCTAGCCTATTCTTAAATTGGATACGAAATAACGAAGATACAGCTTTGGACGTTTTTCGTGAAGTCATGTGTATAATATATACCTCTACAGTAAAGATATCCACTTTTAACAATTCATACTTAATTTTTGACCCCATGGCCCATTGTACTAGTACCGCGGTACGATGGTGATAATTAAAAATTTGAAAAGTGTTGTTTTGAAGATTTAAAGAGCATAACTTATTCTGAAGTAACTCTATTACTGAAACACAGAGGAATGTTTAAAGGAATTACCTTATTGAATTACATATTTTACTGTTTAACTTAAATGACGCCTGGCAGTAAGTCCCATTCAGATTATTGGACTTATTTGGAAGGTATACAGGGAGTTAATGAATTGTAGGGAAAAACTTCTAGGGCTTGCAAAACACAACAAAGCAAACAACTGTTGTTAATAAATATGTGGTCAAAAGTGTTTCCTTTAGAAAATAGAGCCTCTAAAAAATTCTTTAAGAAGCGCCTAAATGTAGGCAACTCAATTTACTATCTACTATTTGTTTCCATGACGACGAAAATTAATACAGGATAAACAAAAAAGGGGCTTTATTTATCCTGTATTAATTTCCGTCGTTATGGAAACAAATACTTGGTGGTAAATTAAGTTGCCCACATTTAGGCGCTTCTTAAAGAATCTTTGAGAGGCCCTGAAAGGAAAGACTTTTGGTCATACATTTATTAACAAAAAATGTTTGTTTTCATGTATACTATAAGCCCTAGAAGTTTATCCCTGCATTTCATTAACACCCTGTATATTTTTAAGGGTATGATTTAATCGGTCATCTAATTATTCCAATTTTGATTACCAAATTATCGGGTTTGTCTCCAGAATAACAAATTAGTGACCACGTTTTTGTTACTAGACTATGTGAATACGATTACCTATTTATTCACACACAGTCACCAGCAAGTCTAACCGCTTGCTAAACAATCAGATGTATCAAAATCAGCAATCACCAAATTATTTAAATATAATTGTCTGTTTAATACTTTTGTCATCAAAAATACAATGATATCATTATATCAATTATCTGCTATCATTTGAGTAGGCTTAAGTACCAACTCTACTCTGCAATTAGTTAAATTTTGATACCAAAGGTATTACTAGATTCCTCGGTACTCAACGAGATATGTATAAAAACAGCTAAACTGCTTACATGTCTGAAAGAATAGAATGAAAGGCTTGCTTAAATAAAACACATTAAAGGAACACTTGTAATAATTATTGAACTACACGTATGTTACAGACAAAATTACAGTATATTACATATTCTGGACATCTAAATAAACGAAAAAGGTGAAAACAAAACAATATGCATATATACTGCTCGTAAAATGTGGGACAGGTACACTTCCCGTCTATCCAGATGTCATTTTTAGGTAAAGCTACTCCCCATTTGCTGGAGAACTGTTCTTGGTAGACGTTGAAGTTAACCCACTTGATTTTGAATTATTGGATTATTTCAGCCTTTCCACCAGATCATCATCATCATCACTGACAGGCTTTCCGTCCCACTGTTGGGTATCGGCCTCTTCTCTGCCACGTGCTTCTTCTCAGCGCTGGGGTACAAACACGGGGAACCTACAGTTTAACGTCGAATCCGAACGACAGAAATTCCAGAAAAGTTTTTTAGCATTAACATCCCACAGTTGCAAGCCGGATTGGGAAAGTGTGTATGGTGGGTTGCAGACCCAAGCCAAAATCGACGTTTTACTCAGAAAGCAGACGCTCTACTAACTGAGCTACCACCACCAGATACTTCGTAATAATTAAAGGTCTCGTCACTGTGGGGTAACATAACTTTTTTTGGTATCTTCGCCCACTGATATTATTCCGTTCAGTGTTTTAAAGTTACGGTTGGCGACGTTGCAAAAACTCTGCTTTGGGCTGTTGTAGACCATTGGTTCACCATCTCAGTACCAACGATCAAAAAACGTGATAATGCAAGACGCTCACGCAGATTGTGTTTGTCTTTTATGATTCTGTTAAATGATTACAGTCCGTTGTTTGTGGTTGGAGTACCTAGGTGAGCACCCAAATACCAATTGGAATTTTGTTGTAGCCACTGCAAAGATGGAAATCCCGGCCACACTAATTTATATGTGGCATCTGCATGAACCACTTTCACGTCGCGAAGCAATTCCATCAAAAATTTGGTTGAAAGTACAAATTAGAACTTCAGTGAATGATTTTCTTCAAGTATGTCATATGCAAGTATATAAACATCATGTACATCTTCAGGGATGGTTGAGTGGCAAAGCATATAAATCTGTGCGCCACACTGAGGTCCCTTACGCTATCTTTGTTGCACCTATAGTATTTCTTCGTCCTTTCTTCTACTTCATGTGTACGTAAGAAAGACCAGGTACTTTCACCTTTAATAGCTTCTTCGGTATCTTTTACGCCCTCGAACCTTGCGACGTACTTCCACACCTCATTTTCTGATCGTTTCTTCTTCGGTGACACGATTTCTTCTGTCTCCGAGTCGTCTTCTTCTGAATTGAGTAAAGGCACTTCATTTTGTGTGGACGTTGCCGCTGAAATTATTGATGGTACAGCTTCGTTGAAACAATTGTTTGAACCCATATTTTCACACAGACACCGCTACTACTACTTTTCGTTGAATTTGAAAATTAACTCAGTTAATTTGGCAACACAGAGTATTGCCTGATAAACAAATAAATTAACTGTTCTAGCTTGATGGTGGCAGCAGCGAAATAAAACGCAGATTATTATTAGGCACTGATAGTATTTTATTTGGTGACAAATGTATTATTTTGGTAATAAACTGAATATTCTGCATAGCAAGGAAGGCGCTTCAGTGATTATTTTGCATATAGATTCTCATAAATCCGGTGACAAGAGTTTGGAGACAATTGTTTAAATCTGAAACAAGCAATATTTTCTGGGATTACTTCTGTTATTTAGAGGATTTCATTTGGCGACAAATATGTATTTTGGTGACCGTTTTATTTGTTCCCCATTTTTAGACACTGTAAATTTGTGTAGATCCAGGTAGAGAAGAGTTCGATACTGCGTTGCTTGAAAAACTTTGCAACAAAGAGTTCGTATTATCATAAAATTCCTACTTTTATTTTTGTGAGTTTGTGGTTTCCCACCTCTGTCAGGTTTACAGAGCACCCTTCATTAATCAACTGACTTTTTCCACATTCTTTGGTGTCTATATAATAAAATTCGGAACAAAAACCTTAACGCTTAATTGACACCAATCTTTTATTTTTCCCGTTTCCTTATTGGATGAGAAGAATTTCTAGGTAGTGCTTGAAAGAAACGTCTGCTACTAATTCAACTATCAGAACGATGTATGCCTGTATCCAACATAAAACCCAAAAGAGGGCTGTTATTAAAAAAAAATAGAATTTTAAATTGAAGATTTATAAAGTACGACGCAGCAAAATTGTTCATCGCTTTCCTTTAAGAGAACTTTTAACTGATTTACGTGAATTGAAATCTAATCCCTCGGTCTCATTTTAGCCTCTTGAACGTTCTGCGACCTAAAGCGCGCGAATTTTAACAATAGCTCGTCCGAAAAATAATCCGCAAGATACGAACTCAATCCATCCTTATATCACGATGTGCTTGCCGTGAGAGATGATGGATATTCCAAAATTAATATCTTAATCCGACTTCTTAAGGCAAACATTTCCGTAATACTGCGGTATCTCATATAATAACTTTAAATTTATCTTAAACCTACTCAAGAGGGATCCGTCATATAAAGTGACGTTAATCGCCGGCATTTAGTGGGAGTGGTGCTCCACTTTGTAAGAGGGCCGGTTGCGGAAGTGGTCGTGATGACGGACGCAGAAGCGCAGGTTCAGACAAGGTCGAGGCGCACGTGGGGCACCGGTTCGTTTGCTTCTTCACCCACCCACTCACCTGTCCACCGAAAGGGACCCCCGCAAGTTTGATAATTAATTAATGCGGAGATCGCCTTAGCCCGATAATGTTGAAGTTCACTAGATTTGTAGTTCTGCATAAGCAAACGAAGTACATTACCCATTAACATTTAACGGGCCACACATACAAATCTATTAACATACAGGAGACCAATTACCATCAATACTTAAAAGAGCGATGAAATATTCTAGTAAAGCCATACATATCCCTATGGAGGAATTCCGAACGGAATACACTAAATACTGCATTATCAACAAAATTTTCAATAAAAGTTGTCCACTGAAAACTAAACAACGCGTCTCAGGGATCTCCTCTAGGCGTTGCTCTATTCCTAATACGCAATGACGCTGTGCAATGTGTAAACCTCCACACTAAAGCAACGTAGTTTACCGACCTATTATTCTGTAGAAGAAAGAATCTTTCTTCAGTGTAACGTGACCTCCAAAGTTCGCTAGACAATCTTTCTACATGCAGTGAACATAACGGGTTAACGTTCTCGCCGACTAATATGTTAAACAATTAAATTTTCTATGAATTATTTTCGACCGTAAGATGTCATGGAAAGACCACATATACAAACTTAAAGATGAATGCAGTAAACGCCTGAACATAATAAGAGATGCTAGGAAGCGATAAATTGGGGAGTTGGCCATTATGGAGCGATTGTTTATGCCTTTGCCATACGAAATGTGCTTAAATTGCTTGATCCAATTCGTAATACTGCACTCGTAATTGCTTACAGAAATGGCACCTACAAAGAGGCGTGAACAACAATCATTGCTTTATTCTGCTACGATAGCAAAAGAAACAACCCCGCACACATAGTCACTTTCTCCAACCGTTTCCAAAGCTTATACTCCTTAAATCCTAACCTAGATCTACCCTTTTATGAAAGAATAAAGCGACATCTGAAAAAATATAACGTACCATACCCCATGTAGAATACTTTACGTAATAGTAATACACCTCCGTGGTCTTTCAAACCTATCACAATCGAGCTAGATGTGGCGAAATTTGATAAACTGGAAATCTCTCCTTGCTTGAATAATGCGGATGTCAAGGAAATGTTGAGCGAACACGTACAAGATGTCAAAATCCAAACTGACACTTTTAAATCGATTCTAGAAAAAGGAGCAGCTGCAGTTACCCCTAAAAAGACGCTTCTTTTTAGTTTACCATCCATAACAAGTGTCTTCAGCGGTGAAGTATTTACTCTCATTAAATCACTGGAATTGATCTCCAATACTGATCAACCCAGTTACATAATAAACATCGACTGCAGGAGCGCCCTTGCGCCAATGAAAGACATGTATTCTACCCATAAATTAATCCAGAACGTACAGCAACTTCACAGCCAAAGCTTAAACTCCAACAAACGAGTGATTTTCGCATGGATTCCCTCGCATGTTGGAATGGAAGATAACGACATGCCAAACGCAACAGCAAAACAAACAGTACACCGTAATAATGGTCTACGATATACCCAGGTAATAAAACAGGACTTCAGCTTTTGCCGAAATTAACAAACAAGAATGGACAGAATTGGAAAACAACAAATTACGTTGTATTTTAAATGAGCCCATCGGATTCCACGAGCAACACATCCCCAGCAGAAGAAACAGCATTATCTTAATAAGATTAAGGATTGTACACACACAGATAACCCATCGGTACCTTTTTAAAAAGGAAAATCCACCAATATCTGAAGTGTGCAAATACCAGTTACAGAGAAACAGATAATAATGCAGTGTAAACTTTTCAGGAATAAAAGAATTAATTATGGTGTACCTAATAATATCAAAGAAAGAATTTTTAAGTTTATATATAGCATTAACCTTAACCACAGAATTTAATAGTATCTATTGCAATACTTGGGCGCTAACAACCTTGGTAGCTGCAGCGCATTCAAATTTAAAAAGAAACAACGCGTCTATATCGCAGTAACTGCAAAACTTTGCAAGAAAACTACAACAAACGTATGAAATCCTTGTAATAGGCTAAGGTTATGTTTACCAAATATCGACAAACTTAAACATAAAATGCAGGGCTTTATAAAGTCGTGCTATCTTGGATTTGTGTCGCATATGCGACTGTTGCAGTATAGACTGATTTTTACAGTTTACATGCTTTCCTTATTCTAATTCCTATTTCTTAACCAACAGTTATGGGTTCTTCTCATTTTTCTTTTGGAACATGGAAAATCTTACTTTTAGCCTTGCTTGTTTCCATAACTTCCGCTTGTAGACAGGTTTTCCATATTTCGTGGTTTATTAAAACTTTGTCATCTGCGTATAGTATTTCGGATTTAGTTCTTGGTTGTTTTTATTATTTAGTTGTTTGCCACCTATATTTATCTTAACATCATCTGACATCTGTCCATTTAATCAAACTCTTCCTGTAAATGCTTTTTATTACTCTTTGCAGATATGGACTATCTACCGGCGGCTTCTTCTATTACAGCCCTAAAAGTATATTATCTTCTGTTTGTCTGTTTGGTCGGAATGCTATTTGTTTGTACAGCCAGAACATTTACTAATTTACGATATCTTTAATTAAAATCCTTTTTTTCTGGGAGAAAATGCTTTTTTATAAGTATTTAGGTTTTGTGTGATAAGTATGTTTTCCATTTAATTTGTTATTAAAGGTTTTGCTCAGGAGAAGCACAATCTTTCTCAAAATGTGACTTACAGGTTCTTACTTTAAACTTTTTAATATATATTCATCGATGCTTTCTTAAAATTTTGTAACCCTCGAGTCGGCTCCATGTCAGATGATGATGATGATGATCCTACCGAAATAAAAATTCACAAGTAATTGGGCACAGGAAGTTAGTTTCAGGTTCGAGGTCATTGTAAGGTAAGCGCTTTACTAAAGCACCCAATGCATGGAGAGATAGGTATTGCATTGTAGCTCGTTCTAGAAGGTTTCAATACATTAAAGAGCAGTCGATGCTGTATTGAAGATATATATTCGATGAAAACTTTAAAAACGTTTATTTAAACGGTGCTTTTACCCCAAAAGCTTATTGCAATGTGTATAAAATAAAACTACACATCTTAAATGTGCTTTACAGTAAATTCGCTTCAAAGTGAGTTTGTAAAGCGTGGTGCAGTTTCCGTAAAGTTGCAAATAAAGATTTTGAGAAAAATCCCCAGCTAAGTTTAGCTATTGATATAGATGTTTCTATTTTGTTACATTTTACCATAACTTTCATTTTCATGTTTTGGTGTTTTATATTGTAGAAAATTGCAATTTGCTGTAATATATATTTGTAATTAACAGATTATACACTAAATTAAGACAAAGTTAGCTTAAAGGGTTAAAAGAGGAAAAGGTGTTATCAACCATACTAGTTAACATGTTAGTAGTAAGACATAGTAGTTAATACGTAAATAAGGATTATTTTTAAATTAAAATTATACAATGTACACCATAAGATGAAGAAACTGCGATATTAACCCCAGCTATAGTTGTAGAAATACTAATAATAACAAACTAGCTGAATTTGTTTATATAAATGTTCTGTATCGGGATACAATAAACTTTCGCAAGGATATGGGGGTTTGCAAATCAAGGCTATGGGCTCCGCGCACCTTTGTAAAAACGTGTATACTTCAACTTCTTTGCTATGTTACTAAGAAAAGATAAATATACTTAGCTTTACCCAGGAAAAGCGTAGCGAGCAAACAGACGTCGAAGTTTTTTTCATCAAATTACGCTTTTCACAAAATATTTTCAAAATGTGAAGTAACCGTTTTCACTCGGCTGTCTGTGTAAACTTATTTTACTATTTTTGGACCTTACTATTCCTGTTATGATGATTTTTTTGCCAACTTAGTAAAACAGCTTTAATACACCGAAGGACCTACTCAGAAACAATAAACCAAGAATCTAATTATTGTCATAGCCGCCACGTTACCACGGTGTTGAAAGGTAAAGGTATTAATAATAAGACATACACATAACTATTAACCCAAGTTTTAGTAAATGAGAATCGAGAAGTAGCTCGCCGGACCTGCCTATTCCTAATTATACACGGGTAATCTGGGACATAATATTTTCAAACTATTGTATGTATAAGCCTATTAGTATCGCATTACGATTTAGCTGTTAATGTAATAGAGGCTTGGGAAATGAAGTCTACCGTAATAGCTAACGACATCCGGAATAGGACCTTACGTGTTGCTGGATGGGAAAAACCAGTGGTAGATAGCAAAGGTCGGTTATGCCAGAAGTCTGCACAAGCTAAGGTCGTCAGATCGACTCTCATAAACAAGCCTCAAACGGCATCCTCATAAACATGATACGATGAAGTCTAAGCAGTAAACAGTTTAAGAAATACAAAGGAACTTATTTGAAAGCTAATTAAAACATCTAGGCGCATGAACACGATGAAACCGTGCAAATATAGTAGAAGAAAACCAAGTTAGTAAAGTAGAAGAAAATAGCGGAAATAAAGTAAAAGAATAAAGAGCACGTTGAATAGAAGTAAATGAGGAAAATAATGTAGAAGAATATAGAGCAAAT
>JABXWE010007720.1:0-17297 GCA_014611495.1 Limonius californicus
TGAGAATGTAAAAGTTATTTTCTCCTAACTTTACAAACAACCACGATATTCACATGTGTCTAAAAGTCGAAAAATCGAACTTTTGTTTGTAACTCGAAAACAAAAGACGATAGCAAATTTTTGTTTCCGCCAGTGAATTTGTCTCAAAAAAAGAGATCGAGAACGTGCCTTCCATTTTTTTGTATCTCCTATAATTACCGAGTTACCCTATACAAACATCGAAATTTGCCCACCCTGTACTATGTGTGTTGCTAATTTCAAACAATAGAATTATATTTGCCTTAAAATTCACCATATCTTTTATTCGTGTGTATTGTATTGTATATGAACTTTGTAAGCTTTATATACAGGAGGAGGGAAAATAAAGGTGTGTTCGATTCCCGTAAGCTGCTGGTTTCTCGGCCCTCCTACGAGAACCTGCATTCAGCTGTAACCTGGAGGGTGACCCCCATTAATGTTGACTCACTTTGTACACAACTACGGTGTATTTCCTTCCCTTAAGCGTTTCTCGTGAACCACCCTTACTTCTCTGAGCTAAGCCGAAGGCACTTACAACTTTTCTGTTGCGGGTCGACGAAGGAGCTCGTTTGGCCCGTAACAAAGTAATACAGTTTATTGACAGAACACATTTATTTATAATTAAAAATGTGGCGATCATCTTTTTGTTTCGGCTTTTTCCTCGAACAACTTTTGTTGGAGCCGTTTCGTTCTTAAAGACCCAAACTGCCGACTGTTGCTTTCATAGTAGTATACCCACGTTTCATCACCTGTAATGAGACGATCCATTGTCAAAGCAATTCAGTGTATATATGATATTATGAAAGCACAGTCAGCTGACACTATCAAAATCAACGTATTGAACTTGTACGTAAATTTTTTTGTGGGTGTAGTCTTTTTCAGCGGACATGTGTGGCTGTACAAATTCATTATTATGATTCGCCAACAGGAAAATAGTTCATTTCTCATTACTTGTGGCTTGAAATAGAATGCGGTAGAGGAGCTAACGACGTCGCAACCTGTGTACAACATTTTTTTGGAAAGCTTGGAAGAAAATTTCGAGAACTTGTTTGGTTTTAAACCAGACAAAAATCTGAAATTGGTGCTGTTCTCGGATGCTTGTGCCATCCAAAATAAACAAACAGCCTTGCTGGCTATCCTAATGAATTTTACTGAATGCTCTAGACATTTTTCGATCATTAAGCATGATTGAGAGAACACAGCTATATGACGGTAGATCGCGTATTTGGCTGAATAGATAAGGAATATAGGAAAACTTTTGTGTCATGGAGAGAACTGGATTGTAAAACACTTAAAAGCTCAAACGAAGAAAATATTCAAAACCAAACTACCATTTAAAACATCAGAAGTCAAAGTTATGCAGTACCGACACAGAGAAGAGGTGGTTCTGCCTCAACAACGCATTCTGGAGGTCAGATAAAATGTGCAGCTCTCAAAAATAATATTAAAAATTCACGTTTAATGGAAACAGCGTAAGTTTTGTCAACATTAAATATGGTAAACGTTAAAAAAAGAGAGAATGTTGAGTTGCTCTTGGTGTGTAACGTGACACCTGAGCATGCCAACAATTTTTTTAAAATTTATTTATTACCGGATCAAAAACATTTGTGTTATATATGGTAGTGTTCATTCATTACAAACAACTAATTATAATAACATTTGAGATAATTTGGTACCTCTGATTACTGTAAGGATAGTCACTGGCTTCATCTGATAACAAGTCCTGGGGTAGTTTTCGTTTTAGTCGGGTGTGAATGTTTCCTTTGGCGATGTTATAATGCACAGCTCCGCCACAAGCACATATGTTAGTAAAGAATTTCTCCGTACTAACACTGATATATTCCTGAATTGTTGAGATGCCCAGTTCATAATGTAACTGTTCATTTCGGATATACCAAGACGCATTTGCTGCAATTCGAAGCGTTTTGTTTTGAAGTCTTTGTAATTTAGTTATATTTGTCTTTGCTGTATTGCTCCAAACCGGTGATGCGTTCAGAGCCAATGGTCTGATTAAGGACTTGTGCATTCAAATTATTGTATATTTAGTTTTCAATGTGGATTTTTTATTAATTAACGGGTATAATTGTGCGAGTCTTGCGTAGCTCTGGTTGAGCTTATGATTAACGTGCAGTTTCCATGTGAGCCGCGTGTCTAGAAACACTCCCAGATATTTCACTGCACTATCCGTGGGGTCCATTCAATATCGTTGTTATTGATCTTGATGTTGATTGGGTTACGAATACGTTTTAGTGTAAATATTTTGGTTTGGCACTTCATGGAGTTGATTTGAACGTTCCACTTCTTGAACCATGAATACATTTGATCAGTTGCCCTTTGCAATTGAGAGCTAGCTTGTGTGAGACCACAACTTTTCGTTAGTTCATGGGCGAAAGTTGCAAAGGTGGCGTTCACTGCAGGTATGTCAGAAGTGCACATGTTGAATAGTAGTGATGTCCCAAGATACTGCCTTGTGGAACTCCAGCTCTTATGTTCTTAGTTTTGGAGACTCCAAGATCGATTTTTACAGCAAACGTTCTGTTCTCTAGGAATGAGAAAGCTATTGCTTTGAAGCAATTGGGTATGTTTAGACTGAGCAGCTTGCTCTTCAAGCCTTCTATCCAAACCTTATCGGAAACCTGGCTACATCAAGAAATATTGCTGTTGTATAGCACTTGCTTTCGAAAACTGCTTCTATTACTTCAGTGGATAACCTTTTCGAAAACTTTACCCAACGATGTAGGCTGATGGGTCTATAGTTTTCAAAACAGTTTTGATCTTTTCCTGGCTTTGGGAATAACAAGATGTGGGCATGTTTCCAGTTCCCCCAATAAATTTGATGAAAAGGTAATGGCAGCAAAAGAATCAGCAAATAATGATGACGACAGCAATATTTGTACATGTATATGTTGAATTTTGCAAAAATCGATTCATTCTCTAATTTTTTTGAATAAATAAAGGTTTTGTTTGTTTTGCACTTTCGTGTTCTACATGTAGGCAATAAAACAAATTTAAATTACATACAATAGTTTTCAAAAGGTTTTAACTTGGTTTAGAAATTATATAAATGCGTTTTTTGTAAAACACATACTCCTATTTTGTTGAGTTTTGAAAAGACGCTCCTCATTTAGAATATCCACATAATCATTAATCCCTCGATGACATGAATACTGAATAGAAATCTAACATATTTTTCAAATATGTTTGGTAAACTGCCGAACCATATTCGCGTCGAATCGTCTTCGCGTTCGACGACCATGTTAAGCTGTAGGTCCCCAATATTTTGTGTATCATACACCGCAGAAGTCGCCAGCATCTTTAGTATGACACGAAACTTCTGGAAGGAGCTACATAGAACTAGAAATGAATTAGAGGTTTTGGTAAGATAACACTGTTAAACACACATTTTGTGACATGGACATTTTTAGGCGTTTCTGATGTATTTCGGCACCCTAAAAGCGAATTTATAAATAGAATTTACTTATCACCCACGAATTTTTAGTAACAGGCATTTATATTTTGCAACATGCATATTGCGCCACTTTGTGTAATGTATCAGCAGTGAGGAATATATCGTGTTAAGTCAAGTTCATTCCTGTCTATTACATGCAAGAAGTAAGCACCAAATCAGATGTTGTGCATTAGTAGGCATTTACCGGCGGATGAAGTTACTGCCTTTCCTACGTCGTCGTGCGGCGAAACGTCGTTACTAACATGTTTGTGTTCTATATTCTTGATTTATTTTTGTTACTGTACTTTGATTGACTGTGAATTAATATGTAAGGACAATGCCTAGGCAGCGTGTAAATAACATCAACAGTTTTTCTTATGTGTGTGGGGAACTAACTTTTAAATCGCAAAAACGTACTTGCACCCCACTTGTACGAAGAGCTTACGAACTTTATTTCGGAGATAAAGTAGGAGATCAAGATAAATCATGGGCTCCTTACATATGTTATAAGACTTGTGTAACATTGTTAACAAATTGGTTGAAAGGTACAAAACTCAAAATGCTCTTTGCAGTACCAATGGTGTGGAGAGAACAGAAATACCATGGCACAGATTATTACTTTTGCCTCACTAACAAACTGGGCACCGGACCGAAGTCCAAGCATACTGTGCAGTATCCCATCGTCTTAACGGCCCGGCGAGCATAGTGAAGATCTTCCTATCCCAAATCCATTAGAATCTTGGAGTTTGGACGAAGAAGAAGCTAAAAGCACCGGTGTTCCAACTGATGATATGCAATTCGCAAAGGAAATCGACAATGGTCCACTATTTCAAGCACCAGAATGTTTAACATAACCACAAAACCTGATTTCACAGGCGGAACTGAATGATTTAGTTCGAGATTTAAAACTAGCAAAATCACAGTCAGAACTTCTAGCATCGAGATTAAAAGGATGGAATCTTCTCGAAGCTGACGTATATATAACTCACCCGAAAACGTCAAAAAGGACTTACACATTGTTTCGCTCAAGAAGGGACGGATGTTGACAACTTATTTCACGCGTTAGGACAGAAACACGAACCGAGCAATTGGAGCCTATTTATAGATTCTTCAAAACTTAACTTAAAAGCAGTTTTGCTTCACAGCGGCAATAAATACCCATCTGTACCTATAGCTCATGCCGTTCACATGAAGAAATCATATGAGAATATGCGATATCTCCTTGAACACATCCGGTATAACGATAGTGGATAGTCAATCTGTGAAGACTTAAAAGTGATAGCGCTGTTTCTTGGACTTCAGTTGGGGTATACAAAAAATGTTATTTCCTGTGTGAATGGACAGCCGTGCACGAGATCGTCACTATATACAGAAGGAATGGCCACAACGTCAAGCACTAACTCCGCGTCAAAAAATATTATCAACGAACCACTGGTTGATCCTAAAAACGTATTTCTACCACCACTAGGTACATATTAAATTAGGCTTAATGAAAAATTGCGTTAAAGCACTAGATCGGAACGGAAGAGGGTTCATGTATCTGAAACAGAAATTTGAGAGAGTTAGTGAGGCAAAAATTAAAGAGGGTATATATTTTGTGGGACGCAAATACGAGAAGTAATGAAAGATGGCGAATTTGACAACGTGCCGAATGAAGTTGAACTAAGATCATGGAGAACTTTATTTACAACAGTTGTGACCAATTTTCTTGGAAATGTCAAAGCTGAAAATTACAACAAAGATCTCGTGATTAAATTAGTTAGTGCCTACAGAGAAATGGGAAGTAACATGTCTTTAAAAATTCACTTTCTGGATGTTCATCTCGATTTCTTTCCGGAACATTTGGGTGCCGTACTCGACGAACATGGAGAACGGTTCCACCAAGACGTTGCAACCATGGAAAAGCGATACCAAGGCAAATGGAGTCTTAGTTTGCTTGCTGATTGCTGCTAGACATTAATATAACTTCTCGGATTGTGTAAATTATACTTGTTAAATATTGTCTATTATACCTTGGGGTAGTTTTCTTTTGAGCCTGGTGTGTATGTTACGAAGACCGAGCTGATGGTATACTGCACTTTCACAAAGATTTATGTTGACGAAAAACTTTTGGGTGGCTCTTTGTATAAATAACTTTACTGGTTCAATTCCTAGTTCATGATGCATTTGAGTATTGGTGACAAACCTTGGAGCGTCAATTGCTATTCTGAGTACCTTGTTTTGAAATACCTGGATTTTTTGTATGTTGGTATCTGAGGCTGTACTCCAAACGGGGTAAGCATAAGTGATAAGAGATCTCTTAGTAAGGCTTTGTTCAAGAGTAACGCACATTTCGTTCGTAGAGGAGATTTCCTGTTAATTAAAGGGAAGAGCTGAGTTAGCCTTGCGTAACCTTCATTTAGTGTCTTGTTTATATGCGCGCTCCAAGTCAGTCGTGTGTCTAATAGCAATCCTAGATACTTAACACTTTGATGTTTCTCAGTCCAGAGTATTTCTACACCGTTGATTGATATGTTAGGTCCTTCTTCAATACGCTTTAGTGTAAAAACTTTATTAGTACATTTTGAAGAGTTAATTGTTAACACCATTTTGTAAACCATTTTGCAATGATGTCCATGGCTCGTTGCAGTTGTGGCGTCTATGAGGTTGTTATGCTGAACAATGATCGCCGTATCATCGGCGAATGTTGCGATCTCACAGATGGTTTGATGTGGGATGTCGTGAGTATAGATGTTATAGAGAATGGGTCCGAGAATGCTTCCCTGAGGAACTCCCGCCTGAATGCTTTTTGGCGATGATATGGAACCGTTGACTTTTACTGCAAAGGTTCCATTTTCCAGGAATGAGAATAGTATGGTCTTTATGTAGTTTGGTATACCAATATGTAATATTTTATACTTTAGCCCATCGCTCCAAACTTTATCATGCATTTGAGATGTCAAGGAAGAATGTAAAGGTGAAAATGCGTAACTAAACCGACAATTTTATTGGTTGTCTTTCATGAGATAGTATCTTGAAGCTGGCTGTCGAATGATTTCTTAAGTTAGTTGTTAATTAATTTGTTTTAGAATTAACTAATGTCAGCAAAATTGGTAAAGAATATACAAGGTGAGTCTATTAGGACGAATTATTTTGATATGTCGAGTATTTGAAGCACAGTGGATGCCCGTTATTGGAATCACGGATAATGGTATCATTCGGCTATTGTTACCATTTTCGCGAAGAACGGGCCGAACGTATACAACAATATCAATTTTTTCTTAAGATTATTTTCATCTACGAACAATATTCTTGTTTGCATGAATTTTTTTTTAGTATTTTTAATTTAAGGAGTCCCGGACCTTTCTATCGTAAGTTAATTGTCTGCAGACTGGTTGGCAGCAGCTAACTTAGTTCTATTATAATTACTGACGTAAAAACGATGCGTGATCTTAGCTTAAAAGCAAATAGTAGCAGTTTAGAATAGATGGTAATCGCTGATAATAAGCCAGCGGAATACAGCAGCACGATTAAACATTTCGCAACCCGTATTGTGTGAATAAAAAAATCTATTGAAACATAAGGCGATCAAGTGGAATCTGCATTGAAACGCTGGTTCACTAATATCAGTGTAGATGGCCCGTTGGTGCGCTAGAAAGTGGAAGAACTTACGAAGAAACGAAAATGGAAAAGAGTATTTTGTTCCACGAAAGAATGGTTTCTCTGTTTATTAGTATCAATCGGTTCTTGATATCAAAAACCCCGAGTCCTCATGTTATCACATTAAGTGGCGTGCCCTATATTAGAAAAATTGTTTTTGGACAGATTGTAATAGGCAATAATTCTTTAATGTATAGGCACTATTACAATTATTCTTCACCTATTCCAACGGGATTAAACAATTGTTAGACCTGCGTAAAAAACAATTTTTAAATATTATACTTTTAGTGTTTTTGCTTTGAACGCTGCTCTTTGTAATGCTGCGTTTTCCAAAAATTGTTCACTTTATAAAATTAAAAAAAGTTGCCATTCTGAACTGTCAGTTCAAGTCAGTGACATATTAACGTAAAATCGAATATGAAACAAGTACATCTAACCTAAATCACATACCGGGAAAGCAGATTTGCACCGATACTGTCTTCCAAGATAGTTTAAAATGCAGAATTTTGCAGTTAAAAATTAACTGTGCTAACTGTCTTCGAACGTAGTCATTTGCAGGATGTTAATTTGTTTAGTAAATCAATTTTTAAAATAATTAAAAGGGGTAGCTGCCTGTTACAATGTGTTTATAAATAATTATTCTAGTATTTTAAATAACCGAGATGTAAAGATGATTCGTATTATCAGACTCACCCTGTATGTAATACATATTTAAAGATAGCTTTGCACATTCAGCTGTTCTTATTCTGAGTGATATAGATGCTCCTTTTTCGTTTTGTTCTAGCACATTCGTTTCTAGAACAGTTGAGCTGAAGTCTTAAATAAAACAAGGGCATATTTGCGGGACACAAATACGAGAACTAATGAAAGATGGCGAATTTGACAACGTGCCGAATGAAGTTGAACTAAGATCATAGAGAACTTTATTTACAACAGTTGTGACCAATTTTCTTGGAAATGTCGAAGCTAAAAATTACATTGATCTTGTGATTGAATTAGTTAGTGCCTACAGAGAAATGGGAAGTAACGTGTCTTTAAAAATTCACTTTCTGGATGTTCATCTCGATTTCTTTCCGGAAAATTTGGGTGCCGTACGTGACGAACATGAAGAACGGTTACACCAAGACATTGCAACCATGGAAAAGCGATACCATGGCAAATGGAGTCCTAGTTTTGTTACGGGTCGATTCTCGCTACGAGAATTTTGGGACAGAGAAAACCGCACGTTGGCGTGCTAAGAAGTTTTCGGTACGGCCAAACGGGCTTTTCTTGGACCCGCAAACAAAAAAAAGATGGTAAAGGCCAGCGGCTTGCTCAGAGGAGTAGGGGAAGGTTCGCTGAAGTTGCTTAAAATTGTGTACAGGATGCGTCGAAATAAGTGGGCGCCACCCTCCGAAATCCAGCTGGTTTTGTAGGTCCTCGCGGAAGGCCGAGAACCCACTGCTTACAGGAAGGGAACTTACCGTGTTTTGTGCCTCCTCCTATATATATATATAATTAAAGCTTGCAAATTTCTTACAGCAGGTACAAAAGACACAATAAGAGACAGTAAACTTTAAAACACATATAATAAAATAAATAGAAAGTGGCAATACAATAAACGGACACGAATTATTATGACACAAAAATTTGCATTACATGTTTATCCTTGAACGTTCAGGTAACTCTTCGCCACTGGTGTTACGGGATTTAAGTTATGCATTAGTTATAAAACACCATTGACGCTGAAGTTCACAAAAGTATGGTACAATTTAGTAGCTTTATCCTAAACCAGATTAACACATATGGCGACTGAAGGTCCTTTTTATTTTTACAATTATAAAAAAATTAAATGTGAAGTCTGCAAGTCACGCGAGGAAAAAAAGGTTTATTTTTTTTTAACTGCACAACAACAAAAAACATTCTTTACCTTGACGAGGAGATGGCACAATAAGACGGCGATTTTCCAGTTGCGGAGTTGAAAATAAAGGGCCAAGAAAACAACGCTTTTAGGGGCAGCGTTGGGCACGATGTCGCTGCTACGCCTCTGGGAACTCCGAGCTGGTTTCCACTGGGCCAACTAGCGTAGACAGAAGAGACTTTTTCGAACAACGGGAACAAAGCAAGTTCCAACAGCACACTTGCACGATATTTATTTATTTATGTATGTCCCTTTTTAACCTCACACCAATCCGAACTAAGTTCGACAGGAGCAATTATAAACTTTAATTGACCAAAACCATGGCGACCATTTTGCTATCACTTTTCTATAAATCCGACATTAGTAAGTCGAGGAACTTTTGCACTACAGCAAAACACGGTACGGTAGATCGTAAAAATAGCAACACGCCGCAAGGAAAAAAAAGGGTACGGTCTCTAGCATTCAACCGTTGGCTTCGATAGTCTGACTGTCACTGACTTCAAAATACAATGGGAACCTGCATTTCTCCCCTCAAAGTTGCACCATCTTATTAAATGTTACGCAAAAGATTCTGAAATATTCTAGAAGGAATGTCGCATGTAGGTTTTGGGAAAACCCTCGGGAAGCAATATTGCAATGCAGCAAAACAAATTCTGAGAAGTGTTTTCTAACAATTCCGTCTGCACGGTGAAAAACAACCCACAAAGAAAACCTTGAAAAAAAAATCTGAGACTCATTTGTTCATAAATTATTCCAAGACGAAAAATACGAACCAGCTTAACAATGCTTAATTCTTTAAAGACGCAATGTAACCAAAAGTGTATTCGATATTCAAACGGCAATTAAAATAGCGTAACCAATTCTTACGACGCGACAAATGAATTAAGAAATTTATTCATATACAGTGGGGAATTCGAAAATAACATAACACCCCCCTTTCCTGAAGAGAATTTCTCCGAAATTCTCTTGAGAAAGAGAAAATCCAGGAAAAAAAACATAGCCCAAAAGGTGGAAAGCGTTAAAGAATGGTGGTCCTTAAACATGAGTGAATACTGGACGATAGTCGGAAACCGTGCAACGACAAACCGTAATCCCATATGGTTGGAGTGGGGACGTGCGAAGACGTAACGCAACCAGGAAATCTAAAACTAAGTAAAATCCAAAATTCCCAACCCCAAGAAATCGAAGAAAATAACCCCTTTCTGCTGTGGTACGACGCCCACCCCCTCACAGCAGACCGGTATATAGCCGCGGTACGCTAAAACGACGGGCAGCAACCACGCCGGGCACGTTGGTAGGGGAGGAGAAGCCCCAAAAGCGTGAAGCGCTCCCTACCAACGAGGTCTGGTCAATCAAGAAAATTCAAACGACAATTCCAAAAAAGGAAACGCGGGAAATCCTCGTGGAAGGCGAAGCTTCCGACGGGGGCCCGAAAAAAGAAAACCCGATGGACCCGCTGAAGACAGAGCCCACCGTGCGCCGGACTGGACGAGTTGGCCCATCGTGATCGACCCAAACCACGGCAGCTTCCCCCACCCAGCGCGACGACTTGTGATTGGGGATAGACCCAATCGAGAATAGAATGTCAGAGGGTAGAAAATGGATGAAGAAGAAGGCATGGGGACGGGTGTTGGTTGTTAGCCAACAAAGAGCTTTAGAGAACGTTTGTGAAGAATGAAGAAGAAAGTAATAGAGAAGAGAAGACATTAATTATAAACACACATACCACATACAAACAAATTATACAATGCAAAAGTTCTGCAAATGTTGCGAAAGGACATACATGTGTTACCTTCGCTTAGCCAACAATGCAGGTTTAGCGTACATTCATACCATCATTTATTCAGCTATATCTAATGTCAAGTCCGTGAAGGTAAAGTCAAATCCGGTAAGGTTTTACACCCGAGCAGGGTTCCGTCCAACCTGCCAATACAACTCGGGGATTTTTGGAGACAGTGGACTTGAAACGGGTTAACGAAGATCCGATGAAGGGAGCGTTTTGTGCTTCACGAGATCGGCACATCACGGTTGCCTCACAACAAACGGAGTCGGTCAGTGGTGACAAGTCCATAGGGGTACAGGGTACGAAGTGAAGAGGCGAGGCAAAATTGGCAGTCAATAGGGGAACAGCAGCATTGAACCATAACGAAAGGCAAAACGGGAACGGTAACGATAATAACTTAAGGTTCAATTTGCCAACGGAAGAGCGATAAACGGTAGGGGAGCGAGACTAATTGTCCGTAGGGTTGACCTTAAGGTCTTTGACATGCCAAATGCCTTTGGAGGTACCAGATTGGTCTGATAACTCATAAGTAGTCGAGGAAGCTTTACGAGTCACGAAGAAGGGACCTACATATTTCGGTGCTAATTTAGCGGTAAAATATTTTGAGGCATCGGAAAGGACGTAGTTCTTTCGCCAAACAGTATCTCCTACGGAGAAATTCACGGGACGTCTTCGTAAATCGTATCTCAACTTAGCAGTCTCATAAGCGGTAGCAAGGCGCTTTTTGACGTCTTCATAAACGTGATTAAATGCGGGTGCTCTGCGACGAAGCGCATCGCGATCCGAGATGTGTACATCATCGGCGGTAATAGGTTCGTCATTAGCCTCAAGGCTATCCCCAGCTAAAGTAATTTCTCTACCAAAATTCGCGAAATAAGGCGACATTCCAGTTACTTCGTGTACAGCGGTACGTATGGCGCAAGCAACCTTCGCTAAGTATCGATCCCAAGTACGATGGTTATCCTTAACGTAGGAGGCAAGCATAGTCTTCAAAACACGATGAACTCGTTCAACGGGGTTAGCTTGAGCGTGATAATAAGCATTACAAATAATCTTTGTTTGGTAGCTCTTTACCATTTTAGTAAATTCTTTACTACGGAATTGCACACCGTTGTCCGTGAGCAAATATTGGGGCGCTCCAAACATAAGGAAAACACCTTCCTCAATTCTTTGAGTAACGGCAGAAGCTGTGGCAGCTCGTAACGGGAAGAAAAGGGTAAATTTCGTAAAACAATCAACCACGGATAAAATATAAGTATAGCCCTGCGTGGAGCGTGGCAATGGTCCAACTAAATCGACCGAGATCATCTGCCAAGGCTTCGTAATGACGGGGTGACGTGACATGAGTCCAGCAGGCTTCTTCTGCTCAGGTTTATGAGCGATACAAACGGGACAACGAAGTACATAACGAGCAACGTCTGCTTTAAGTTTTGGCCAGGTATACTTCTGAGCAACACGTGCAAAGGTCTTATGGGTGCCAAGATGGCCAGCGGTAGGTTCATCATGATGTTGTTTGAGAATGTCTTTACGACGGGACTTCGGGACCACTTCCTTCCAATGATCTTCTTGGTCGGATAAATCTGGGTACTTAGGTTGCATATGTTTGAAAATATTACCATCTGTCACTTTCCAGTTTGGGTAAGATAAAGGTTTTTCTGTAATGCGGCTTCGCAAATTATTATACCAGCGGTCCTTATGAGAAGTATCTGGTTGTGAATCGGAACTATCATCTGGTGGATCTTTGGTAACGGTAACTTGGTCTATTGCAGGGACAGATCGGGACAATGCGTCCGGAACGACGTGTTCTTTGCCCTTCCTATGGACAATAGTGAAATCATACTGTTGCACACGGACGGCCCAGCGGGCTAATCTGCCTGTAGGTTCCTTAAGGGAATTCAACCAAATCAGAGAATGATGGTCAGTAATCACCGTAAAATGGGTACCTTCCAAATAAGGTCGTAATTTCTCGATGGCCCAAAAGACAGCGAGACATTCACGTTCAGTCACGGAATAATTGCGTTCCGCTTTATTTAGCGAACGGCTTATATAGCATATAACTTGTTCGCTGTCTCCGATGGTCTGTGACAGTACGGCACCAATGCCAAAATTTGACGCGTCGGTCTGAACTATAAACGGATGTTTAAAATCAGGACAGGATAGAATGGGTGATGATACTAAATGATTCTTGATAGTCGAGAAAGCAGTTTCACAATGTTCATCCCAAATGAATTTGTAGTTTTTCCGCAGCAAAGCTGTTAAAGGTGCGATGATCGATGAAAAGTTAGGTATGAACCTGCGGTACCAAGATGCCATTCCGATAATTCTTCTTACTTCTTTAGCGTTTTTAGGTTGCGGGATATTTAAAATGGCCGAAACGTTTTCAGGGTCAGCAAGTAATCCTTGCGCATTGACAACATAACCTAAGTACTTCAGTTCAGGCTTACAAAAATGACATTTATCTTTACTCAAGGTGACTCCTGCGTCAGTTAGTCGTTTTAAAACTTCTTCCAAAATTTCTAAATGTTTCTCAAAAGTTGGGGTACATATTACCACATCATCTAAGTACACAAACACGAATGGTTCGAGCGTAGGGCCCAAGATATCATTAATTAGTCTCTGCCATGTGGCCGGTGCATTGTGTAGGCCGAAAGGCATGCGTTTGAAATGAAATAACCCACGATTGGGTACCGTAAACGCTGTATATTGTCGAGAGTTTTCTTCAACTGGAACCTGCCAATAAGCTGACTTAATGTCGAGAGTAGTAATGAAGCGTGCGTCTCGTAATCGATCGAGAATTGCAGAGATGTAAGGCAAGGGATACGCATCCTTCTCAGTTACTGCATTTAATTTGCGAAAATCCACACAAAAACGGTAGGTCGAGTCTTTCTTCTTGACCAGTAAAATTGGGCTTGCCCAGGCACTATTGGATCGTTCAACTACTCCCATTTCTATCATTCTGTCTAGTTCTGCATCGATGTGTTGTTGCATAACGGGTGAAACAGGGTAATAACGTTGTTTAATCGGAGGAGAAGATGTTACGATCTTATGTTCTACCCCCTTAACACATCCTAGTTGGTCTTGATGGTTAGAAGTCTGTCTTTGTAAAAGGGAATTTATTTCGGCACGTTGAGCATCCGTAAGGTCTCTAGCAGACAACAAGGTATCTTTAGGTGTCGAAACTTCGGCAATATCTGGTTTCACAAATTTCCATTCTCCACGAAAAATGTCTGGCACCACGCCAGTTGATTTCCAAAAGTCGATACCCAAAATCAAAGTGTGTGGTACATCAGGTACAACTAAAATTTGAACGGTAGTCGAGGTATCACGTAAACGTATCGGTAATGTAAGGGTTCCTATACTATTAACGGTTTTTCCATTAGCGACGGAGCAAGTTGGACGAGACTCCTTATTCAAAGGAAGACCTAAAGGTGACAATAAATCCCAACCTTTCCCACCAAGGATACACCGATTTGCTCCGGAATCCAACAAAGCTAAAATTTCACAACCCATAATTTCAACAGTGACATAAGGTCGTTCATCCGCCGAAGCGTGTTCCAAAACATAATCTAAAATATTCTTGTTCTTTAAAAATTTCGATTCTCTTTCATTAATTAAAGTTTGTGTATAACGGGTCGAATTACGAAAAATTCGCGAAGGCACGGCACGACCATTCAGCGCCTTCGGGTCTCGTTTCCCGACGGAAAATGTTTAGAAGTGCTACACTTAGAGCAAGTATTAACGGTTACTCCCGGTTTACCGCAATGAAAACAAAAGGTTTTAGTTCGAGGTTTCGGGCATTGATTAGCCCTGTGGTTCAATTCACCACAATTCCAACATTTCAATCCTCCAGGTCTCGAGCGTCTTTCAGAGGTTGGTTCACGCACTTCAGGAGTTCGTGTAACGGTAGTGGTAGCAACAGCGGTTGCTATTTCAGGGCTGGAGTTCGAAATTTCCACATAAGCTAAATCTGCTTCTAAATCTCCCCTCTTCCGGGCAGGTGGAACATAATTCTCAACAGCGTAACGACGTTCTTCAATTTTTCGACCATATACAATTAAATCCTGAATCGTTTGAACTTCAACCAATCCTAATTGGGTTTGGTAAAAAGGTGAAAGGTTGCGCAGGATCATGCGCAGCTTTTTTTCTTCCGGGATGGCTTCTGATAAGCGTCGGAACATGTTGGTCAAAACAGCTACGAACATTCCAATGGTCTCTTCGGCGCCCTGGGTTCGGCGCTTAATTTCTTCTAATAAACGTTCGTCATAATCCACAGGTTGAAATTCGGATTTGAGTAACGTGACTAATTCATCCCAATCTGTCGCGAGGGAAACGTTCGCTCTGAACCATACTAAAGCTTTTCCGGAAAATAAGTCACATGCTTCTTTAAACAGCTGACCTTTATCTACATTACGCGCGCGCCGTAATTCCTCGGTTCTTTCTAAGAAAGCGCTTAACGATAATCCTCGTGGATCGCCAGAAAATTGTAAACTCCACTTCGCTACAGGTACAGGTTTAATATTTACAATTGGTGAATTTACTCCAGTGGCGGAGGTGGTAACCAATCCAACGGAACTTTGCGTTACAGGGGTTGTCGGGGTGGTAGTAGTAATTGGTACAGAAGTACTTGTAGCAGCATCCACATCAGGCGATGGTGACATATTCAAATTCTTCGCTGCTAATTCATAACGCGAAATCAGTAAAGCAATTCGAGTAAGCAAAGTTTCTTTATTGTGCGAATCATCTTCAACACTCGGTAGACTATTGTTAAGACGCCCTAAAATATGACTTAATTGCGTTTCGATAAATTGCGCGGTATTTTTATCCGGTGAAGCCGAAAAATTAGTTATCGAAGTTGTTAATTCATTTTCAATATCCACTATTGCGTCATAATCCTCGTTAAACGCGGAGGGGTACAACGGACGAGTAGGTGCTTTGCCAGCAGCTTCATCTGCTAATACGTTTCGTAATAATTTAAGTAATTGTGTTACAGCAACATCCCTATGTACGCCCCTGATTTTTAATTCATATTCCAATTGCGCTTTGGTTAAGCGTTCGATAGTAATTCTTAAAACCATGATGCCAAATGCAAGAACAGCAATTCACTAAAGAAAATTTTCGTAAATAAACTCAAGGTTCAAGGTCGGGCAATGAACGAAAATAAAGCGAAGGTTCGCATTCAACACAAAGGATCGCAATGTCTAAATAAAATCCAATCGGGAAGATCCAAACAAATAGCGTAAGGCACTGAATTCCAAACAAATAATTACGTAATTAACAACAAATTTACTGAAGACAACAAAGTTCCAACAAAATCTACGTAAATCCGCTAAAATTTAAAAAAAATCTGGAAATTTAAAAAAAGTTTTAACAAAATCTGAACAATTCACAAAATTGGGTTATCTCTAAAGGATTCTACAAGAAAATTCAACAAAACAAGAATATCTCAACACAGGTTTACTGAAACACGGGAAATATGACACAAGGTTACGGGAAAATTCGCGAAAACAATCGGGAAACGTACACAACTTTCCAAATAAAAGCGTTTCACGGAAATTCCTCCAATACTCGGGACAGTCCCACGTTGGGCGCCAAATTTGTTACGGGTCGATTCTCGCTACGAGAATTTTGGGACAGAGAAAACCGCACGTTGGCGTGCTAAGAAGTTTTCGGTACGGCCAAACGCGCTTTTCTTGGACCCGCAAACAAAAAAAAGATGGTAAAGGCCAGCGGCTTGCTCAGAGGAGTAGGGGAAGGTTCGCTGAAGTTGCTTAAAATTGTGTACAGGATGCGTCGAAATAAGTGGGCGCCACCCTCCGAAATCCAGCTGGTTTTGTAGGTCCTCGCGGAAGGCCGAGAACCCACTGCTTACAGGAAGGGAACTTACCGTGTTTTGTGCCTCCTCCTATATATATATAATTAAAGCTTGCAAATTTCTTACAGCAGGTACAAAAGACACAATAAGAGACAGTAAACTTTAAAACACATATAATAAAATAAATAGAAAGTGGCTATACAATAAACGGACACGAATTATTATGACACAAAAATTTGCATTACATGTTTATCCTTGAACGTTCAGGTAACTCTTCGCCACTGGTGTTACGGGATTTAAGTTATGCATTAGTTATAAAACACCATTGACGCTGAAGTTCACAAAAGTATGGTACAATTTAGTAGCTCTATCCTAAACCAGATTAACACATATGGCGACTGAAGGTCCTTTTTATTTTTACAATTATAAAAAAATTAAATGTGAAGTCTGCAAGTCACGCGAGGAAAAAAAGGTTTATTTTTTTTCACTGCACAACAACAAAAAACATTCTTTACCTTGACGAGGAGATGGCACAATAAGACGGCGATTTTCCAGTTGCGGAGTTGAAAATAAAGGGCCAAGAAAACAACGCTTTTAGGGGCAGCGTTGGGCACGATGTCGCTGCTACGCCTCTGGGAACTCCGAGCTGGTTTCCACTGGGCCAACTAGCGTAGACAGAAGAGACTTTTTCGAACAA